>JBCNJP010000078.1:281003-294500 GCA_039602395.1 Deinandra increscens subsp. villosa | reverse complement strand
ACACACCTTACTAGGACTTATTGGTCCTAACCGACCCTCATTGCCCTACTAAACACACCTTATTGGGCCATCATTGGTCCTAAACATAACTTATTGGTTATATACACACCTTAGTGGGACTCATTAGTCCAAACTAAACACACCAAATTGGGCCATATTTGGTCGTAAACACAACTTATTGGTTATATACACACCTTATTAGGACTCATTGGTGCCAACTGACCCTCATTGTCCCTAAACACACTTTATTGTGCCATCATTGGTCCTAAACACTACGTATTGGTTATATACACACATTAGTGGGACTCATTGGTCCCAACTAAACACACCTTATTGGGCCATATTTGGTCGTAACCACAACTTATTAGTTATATACACACTTTATTGGGACTCATTGGTCCCAACTGACCCTCATTGCCCTTAAACACACATTATTGGGCCATCATTGGTCCTAAACACAACTTATTGGTTATATAAGACACACCTTACTAGGACTTATTGGTCCCAACCGATCCTCATTGCCCTACTAAACACACTTTATTGTGCCATCATTGGTCCTAAACACAACGTATTGGTTATATACACACATTAGTGGGACTCATTGGTCCCAACTAAACACACCTTATTGGGCCATAATTGGTCGTAAACAAAACTTATTGGTTATATACACACCTTATTGGGACTCATTGGTCCCAACTGACCCTCATTGCCCTTAAACACACATTATTGGGCCATCATTGGTCCTAAACACAACTTGTTGGTTATATAAGACACACCTTACTAGGACTTATTGGTCCCAACCGATCCTCATTGTCCTACTAAACACACCTTATTGGGCAATTATTGGTCCTAAACACAACTTATTGGTTATATACACACCTTAGTGGGACTCATTAGTCACAACTAAACACACATTATTGGGCCATCATTGGTCCTAAACACAACTTATTGGTTATATACACACCTTACTAGGACTTATTGGTCCTAACCGACCCTCATTGCCCTACTAAACACACCTTATTGGGCCATCATTGGTCCTAAACATAACTTATTGGTTATATACAAACCTTAGTGGGACTCATTAGTCCCAGCTAAACACACCATATTGGTCCATAATTGGTCGTAAACACAACTTATTGGTTATATACACACCTTATTAGGACTCATTAGTGCCAACTGACCCTCATTGTCCCTAAACACACTTTATTGTGCCATCATTGGTCCTAAACACAACGTATTGGTTATATACACACATTAGTGGGACTCATTGGTCCCAACTAAACACACCTTATTGGGCCATAATTGGTCGTAAACAAAACTTATTGGTTATATACACACCTTATTGGGACTCATTGGTCCCAACTGACCCTCATTGCCCTTAATACACATTATTGGGCCATCATTGGTCCTAAACACAACTTGTTGGTTATATAAGACACACCTTACTAGGACTTATTGGTCCCAACCGATCCTCATTGTCCTACTAAACACACCTTATTGGGCAATTATTGGTCCTAAACACAACTTATTGGTTATATACACACCTTAGTGGGACTCATTAGTCACAACTAAACACACATTATTGGGCCATCATTGGTCCTAAACATAACTTATTGGTTATATACACACCTTACTAGGACTTATTGGTCCTAACCGACTCTCATTGCCCTACTAAACACACCTTATTGGGCCATCATTGGTCCTAAACATAACTTATTGGTTATATACAAACCTTAGTGGGACTCATTAGTCCCAGCTAAACACACCATATTGGTCCATAATTGGTCGTAAACACAACTTATTGGTTATATACACACCTTATTAGGACTCATTAGTGCCAACTGACCCTCATTGTCCCTAAACACACTTTATTGTGCCATCATTGGTCCTAAACACAACGTATTGGTTATATACACACATTAGTGGGACTCATTGGTCCCAACTAAACACACCTTATTGGGCCATAATTGGTCGTAAACAAAACTTATTGGTTATATACACACCTTATTGGGACTCATTGGTCCCAACTGACCCTCATTGCCCTTAATACACATTATTGGGCCATCATTGGTCCTAAACACAACTTGTTGGTTATATAAGACACACCTTACTAGGACTTATTGGTCCCAACCGATCCTCATTGTCCTACTAAACACACCTTATTGGGCCATCATTGGTTCTAAACATAACTTATTGGTTATATACACACCTTAGTGGGACTCATTAGTCCCAACTAAACACACATTATTGGGCCATTATTGGTCCAAAACACAACTTATTGGTTATATACACACCTTACTAGGACTTATTGGTCCTAACCAACCCTCATTGCCCTACTAAACACACCTTATTGGGCCATCATTGGTCCTAAACATAACTTATTGGTTATATACAAACCTTAGTGGGACTCATTAGTCCCAGCTAAACACACCATATTGGTCCATAATTGGTCGTAAACACAACTTATTGGTTATATACACACCTTATTAGGACTCATTAGTGCCAACTGACCCTCATTGTCCCTAAACACACTTTATTGTGCCATCATTGGTCCTAAACACAACGTATTGGTTATATACACACATTAGTGGGACTCATTGGTCCCAACTAAACACACCTTATTGGGCCATAATTGGTCGTGAACAAAACTTATTGGTTATATACACACCTTATTGGAACTCATTGGTCCCAACTGACCCTCATTTCCCTTAATACACATTATTAGGCCATCATTGGTCCTAAACACAACTTATTGGTTATATAAGACACACCTTACTAGGACTTATTGGTCCCAACCGATCCTCATTGTCCTACTAAACACACCTTATTGGGCCATCATTGGTCCTAAACACAACTTATTGGTTATATACACACCTTACTAGGACTTATTGGTCCCAGCCGACCCTCATTGCCCTACTAAACACACCTTATTGGGCCATCATTAGTCCAAAACATAACTTATTGGTTATATACACACCTTAGTGGGACTCATTAGCCCCAACTAAACACACCATATTGGGCCATAATTGGTCGAAAACACAACTTATTGGTTAAATACACACCTTATTAGGACTCATTGGTGCCAACTGACCCTCATTGTCCCTAAACACACTTTATTAAGCCATCATTGGTCCTAAACACAACATATTGGTTATATACACACATTAGTGGGACTCATTGGTCCCAACTAAACACACCTAGTTGGGCCATAATTGGGCGTAAACAAAACTTATTGGTTATATACACACCTTATTGGGACTCATTGGTCCCAACTGACCCTCATTCCCCTTAAACACACATTATTGGGCCATCATTGGTCCTAAACACAACTTATTGGTTATATAAGACACACCTTACTAGGAATTATTGGTCCCAACCGATCCTCATTGCCCTACTTAACACAACTTATTGGGCCATCATTGGTCCTAAACACAACTTATTGGTTATATACACACTTTATTGCGACTCATTGGTCCCAACTTAACACACCATATTCGGCCATAATTGGTCGTAAACACAAATTATTGGTTATATACACACCTTACTAGGACTTATTGGTCCTAACCAACCCTCATTGCCCTACTAAACACACCTTATTAGGCCATCATTGGTCCTAAACATAACTTATTGGTTATATACAAACCTTAGTGGGACTCATTAGTCCCAGCTAAACACACCATATTGGTCCATAATTGGTCGTAAACACAACTTATTGGTTATATACACACCTTATTAGGACTCATTAGTGCCAACTGACCCTCATTGTCCCTAAACACACTTTATTGTGCCATCATTGGTCCTAAACACAACGTATTGGTTATATACACACATTAGTGGGACTCATTGGTCCCAACTAAACACACCTTATTGGGCCATAATTGGTCGTAAACAAAACTTATTGGTTATATACACACCTTATTGGGACTCATTGGTCCCAACTGACCCTCATTGCCCTTAATACACATTATTGGGCCATCATTGGTCCTAAACACAACTTGTTGGTTATATAAGACACACCTTACTAGGACTTATTGGTCCTAACCGATCCTCATTGTCCTACTAAACACACCTTATTGGGCCATCATTGGTTCTAAACATAACTTATTGGTTATATACACACCTTAGTGGGACTCATTAGTCCCAACTAAACACACATTATTGGGCCATCATTGGTCCAAAACACAACTTATTGGTTATATACACACCTTACTAGGACTTATTGGTCCTAACCAACCCTCATTGCCCTACTAAACACACCTTATTGGGCCATCATTGGTCCTAAACATAACTTATTGGTTATATACAAACCTTAGTGGGACTCATTAGTCCCAGCTAAACACACCATATTGGTCCATAATTGGTCGTAAACACAACTTATTGGTTATATACACACCTTATTAGGACTCATTAGTGCCAACTGACCCTCATTGTCCCTAAACACACTTTATTGTGCCATCATTGGTCCTAAACACAAAGTATTGGTTATATACACACATTAGTGGGACTCATTGGTCCCAACTAAACACACCTTATTGGGCCATAATTGGTCGTGAACAAAACTTATTGGTTATATACACACCTTATTGGGACTCATTGGTCCCAACTGACCCTCATTTCCCTTAATACACATTATTAGGCCATCATTGGTCCTAAACACAACTTATTGGTTATATAAGACACACCTTACTAGGACTTATTGGTCCCAACCGATCCTCATTGTCCTACTAAACACACCTTATTGGGCCATCATTGGTCCTAAACACAACTTATTGGTTATATACACACCTTACTAGGACTTATTGGTCCCAGCCGACCCTCATTGCCCTACTAAACACACCTTATTGGGCCATCATTAGTCCAAAACATAACTTATTGGTTATATACACACCTTAGTGGGACTCATTAGCCCCAACTAAACACACCATATTGGGCCATAATTGGTCGAAAACACAACTTATTGGTTAAATACACACCTTATTAGGACTCATTGGTGCCAACTGACCCTCATTGTCCCTAAACACACTTTATTAAGCCATCATTGGTCCTAAACACAACATATTGGTTATATACACACATTAGTGGGACTCATTGGTCCCAACTAAACACACCTAGTTGGGCCATAATTGGGCGTAAACAAAACTTATTGGTTATATACACACCTTATTGGGACTCATTGTTCCCAACTGACCCTCATTCCCCTTAAACACACATTATTGGGCCATCATTGGTCCTAAACACAACTTATTGGTTATATAAGACACACCTTACTAGGACTTATTGGTCCCAACCGATCCTCATTGCCCTATTTAACACAACTTATTGGGCCATCATTGGTCCTAAACACAACTTATTGGTTATATACACACTTTATTGCGACTCATTGGTCCCAACTTAACACACCATATTCGGCCATAATTGGTCGTAAACACAAATTATTGGTTATATACACACCTTACTAGGACTTATTGGTCCTAACCAACCCTCATTGCCCTACTAAACACACCTTATTGGGCCATCATTGGTCCTAAACATAACTTATTGGTTATATACAAACCTTAGTGGGACTCATTAGTCCCAGCTAAACACACCATATTGGTCCATAATTGGTCGTAAACACAACTTATTGGTTATATACACACCTTATTAGGACTCATTAGTGCCAACTGACCCTCATTGTCCCTAAACACACTTTATTGTGCCATCATTGGTCCTAAACACAACTTGTTTGTTATGTAAGACACACCTTACTAGGACTTATTGGTCCCAACCGATCCTCATTGTCCTACTAAACACACCTTATTGGGCCATAATTGGTCGTGAACAAAACTTATTGGTTATATACACACCTTAGTGGGACTCATTATTCCCAACTAAACACACATTATTGGGCCATCATTGGTCCTAAACACAACTTATTGGTTATATACACACCTTAGTGGGACTCATTATTCCCAACTAAACACACCTTATTGGGCCATCATTGGTCCTAAACACAACTTGTTGGTTATATAAGACACACCTTACTAGGACTTATTGGTCCCAACCGATCCTCATTGTCCTACTAAACACACCTTATTGGGCAATTATTGGTCCTAAACACAACTTATTGGTTATATACACACCTTAGTGGGACTCATTAGTCACAACTAAACACACATTATTGGGCCATCATTGGTCCTAAACACAACTTATTGGTTATATACACACCTTACTAGGACTTATTGGTCCTAACCGACCCTCATTGCCCTACTAAACACACCTTATTGGGCCATCATTGGTCCTAAACATAACTTATTGGTTATATACAAACCTTAGTGGGACTCATTAGTCCCAGCTAAACACACCATATTGGTCCATAATTGGTCGTAAACACAACTTATTGGTTATATACACACCTTATTAGGACTCATTAGTGCCAACTGACCCTCATTGTCCCTAAACACACTTTATTATGCCATCATTGGTCCTAAACACAACGTATTGGTTATATACACACATTAGTGGGACTCATTGGTCCCAACTAAACACACCTTATTGGGCCATAATTGGTCGTAAACAAAACTTATTGGTTATATACACACCTTATTGGGACTCATTGGTCCCAACTGACCCTCATTGCCCTTAATACACATTATTGGGCCATCATTGGTCCTAAACACAACTTGTTGGTTATATAAGACACACCTTACTAGGACTTATTGGTCCCAACCGATCCTCATTGTCCTACTAAACACACCTTATTGGGCCATCATTGGTTCTAAACATAACTTATTGGTTATATACACACCTTAGTGGGACTCATTAGTCCCAACTAAACACACATTATTGGGCCATCATTGGTCCAAAACACAACTTATTGGTTATATACACACCTTACTAGGACTTATTGGTCCTAACCAACCCTCATTGCCCTACTAAACACACCTTATTGGGCCATCATTGGTCCTAAACATAACTTATTGGTTATATACAAACCTTAGTGGGACTCATTAGTCCCAGCTAAACACACCATATTGGTCCATAATTGGTCGTAAACACAACTTATTGGTTATATACACACCTTATTAGGACTCATTAGTGCCAACTGACCCTCATTGTCCCTAAACACACTTTATTGTGCCATCATTGGTCCTAAACACAACGTATTGGTTATATACACACATTAGTGGGACTCATTGGTCCCAACTAAACACACCTTATTGGGCCATAATTGGTCGTGAACAAAACTTATTGGTTATATACACACCTTAGTGGGACTCATTATTCCCAACTAAACACACATTATTGGGCCATCATTGGTCCTAAACACAACTTATTGGTTATATACACACCTTAGTGGGACTCATTATTCCCAACTAAACACACCTTATTGGGCCATCATTGGTCCTAAACACAACTTGTTGGTTATATAAGACACACCTTACTAGGACTTATTGGTCCCAACCGATCCTCATTGTCCTACTAAACACACCTTATTGGGCAATTATTGGTCCTAAACACAACTTATTGGTTATATACACACCTTAGTGGGACTCATTAGTCACAACTAAACACACATTATTGGGCCATCATTGGTCCTAAACACAACTTATTGGTTATATACACACCTTACTAGGACTTATTGGTCCTAACCGACCCTCATTGCCCTACTAAACACACCTTATTGGGCCATCATTGGTCCTAAACATAACTTATTGGTTATATACAAACCTTAGTGGGACTCATTAGTCCCAGCTAAACACACCATATTGGTCCATAATTGGTCGTAAACACAACTTATTGGTTATATACACACCTTATTAGGACTCATTAGTGCCAACTGACCCTCATTGTCCCTAAACACACTTTATTGTGCCATCATTGGTCCTAAACACAACGTATTGGTTATATACACACATTAGTGGGACTCATTGGTCCCAACTAAACACACCTTATTGGGCCATAATTGGTCGTAAACAAAACTTATTGGTTATATACACACCTTATTGGGACTCATTGGTCCCAACTGACCCTCATTGCCCTTAATACACATTATTGGGCCATCATTGGTCCTAAACACAACTTGTTGGTTATATAAGACACACCTTACTAGGACTTATTGGTCCCAACCGATCCTCATTGTCCTACTAAACACACCTTATTGGGCCATCATTGGTTCTAAACATAACTTATTGGTTATATACACACCTTAGTGGGACTCATTAGTCCCAACTAAACACACATTATTGGGCCATCATTGGTCCAAAACACAACTTATTGGTTATATACACACCTTACAAGGACTTATTGGTCCTAACCAACCCTCATTGCCCTACTAAACACACCTTATTGGGCCATCATTGGTCCTAAACATAACTTATTGGTTATATACAAACCTTAGTGGGACTCATTAGTCCCAGCTAAACACACCATATTGGTCCATAATTGGTCGTAAACACAACTTATTGGTTATATACACACCTTATTAGGACTCATTAGTGCCAACTGACCCTCATTCTCCCTAAACACACTTTATTGTGCCATCATTGGTCCTAAACACAACGTATTGGTTATATACACACATTAGTGGGACTCATTGGTCCCAACTAAACACACCTTATTGGGCCATAATTGGTCGTGAACAAAACTTATTGGTTATATACACACCTTATTGGGACTCATTGGTCCCAACTGACCCTCATTTCCCTTAATACACATTATTAGGCCATCATTGGTCCTAAACACAACTTATTGGTTATATAAGACACACCTTACTAGGACTTATTGGTCCCAACCGATCCTCATTGTCCTACTAAACACACCTTATTGGGCCATCATTGGTCCTAAACACAACTTATTGGTTATATACACACCTTACTAGGACTTATTGGTCCCAGCCGACCCTCATTGCCCAACTAAACACACCTTATTGGGCCATCATTAGTCCAAAACATAACTTATTGGTTATATACACACCTTAGTGGGACTCATTAGCCCCAACTAAACACACCATATTGGGCCATAATTGGTCGAAAACACAACTTATTGGTTAAATACACACCTTATTAGGACTCATTGGTGCCAACTGACCCTCATTGTCCCTAAACACACTTTATTAAGCCATCATTGGTCCTAAACACAACATATTGGTTATATACACACATTAGTGGGACTCATTGGTCCCAACTAAACACACCTAGTTGGGCCATAATTGGGCGTAAACAAAACTTATTGGTTATATACACACCTTATTGGGACTCATTGGTCCCAACTGACCCTCATTCCCCTTAAACACACATTATTGGGCCATCATTGGTCCTAAACACAACTTATTGGTTATATAAGACACACCTTACTAGGACTTATTGGTCCCAACCGATCCTCATTGCCCTACTTAATACAACTTATTGGGCCATCATTGGACCTAAACACAACTTATTGGTTATATACACACTTTATTGCGACTCATTGGTCCCAACTTAACACACCATATTCGGCCATAATTGGTCGTAAACACAACTTATTGGTTATATACACACCTTACTAGGACTCAGGTGCCAACTAACCCTCATTGTCCCTAAACACACTTTATTGTGCCATCATTGGTCCTAAACACAACGTATTGGTTATATACACACATTAGTGGGACTCATTGGTCCCAACTAAACACACCTTATTGGGCCATAATTGGTCGTAAACAAAACTTATTGGTTATATACACACCTTATTGGGACTCATTGGTCCCAACTGACCCTCATTGCCCTTAAACACACATTATTGGGCCATCATTGGTCCTAAACACAACTTTTTTGTTATGTAAGACACACCTTACTAGGACTTATTGGTCCCAACCGATCCTCATTGTCCTACTAAACACACCTTATTGGGCCATCATTGGTCCTAAACACAACTTATTGGTTATATAGACACCTTAGTGGTACTCATTATTCCCAACTAAACACACCTTATTGGGCCATCATTTGTCCTAACCAAAACGTATTGGTTATATACACACCTTAGTGGGACTCATTGGTCCCAACTAAACACACCTTATTAGGCCATAATTGGTCGTAAACACAACTTATTGGTTATATGCACACCTTATTAGGAATCATTGTTCCCAAGTGACCCTCATTGTCCCTAAAGACACTTCATTGTGCCATCATTGGTCCTAAACACAACACATTGGTTATATACACACATTAGTGGGACTCATTGGTCCCAACTAAACACACCTTACTGGGCCATAATTAGTCGTAAACACAACGTATTGGTTATATACACACCTTATTGGGACTCATTGGTCCAAACTGACCCTCATTGCCCTTAAACACACATTATTGGGCCATCATTGGTCCTAAACACAACTTATTGGTTATATACACACCTTACTAGGACTTATTGGTCCTAACCGACCCTCATTGCCCTACTAAACACACCTTATTGGGCCATCATTGGTCCTAAACATAACTTATTGGTTATATACACACCTTAGTGGGACTCATTAGTCCAAACTAAACACACCAAATTGGGCCATATTTGGTCGTAAACACAACTTATTGGTTATATACACACCTTATTAGGACTCATTGGTGCCAACTGACCCTCATTGTCCCTAAACACACTTTATTGTGCCATCATTGGTCCTAAACACTACGTATTGGTTATATACACACATTAGTGGGTCTCATTGGTCCCAACTAAACACACCTTATTGGGCCATATTTGGTCGTAACCACAACTTATTAGTTATATACACACTTTATTAGGACTCATTGGTCCCAACTGACCCTCATTGCCCTTAAACACACATTATTGGGCCATGATTGGTCCTAAGCACAACTTATTGGTTATATAAGACACACCTTACTAGGACTTATTGGTCCCAACCGATCCTCATTGCCCTACTAAACACACTTTATTGTGCCATCATTGGTCCTAAACACAACGTATTGGTTATATACACACATTAGTGGGACTCATTGGTCCCAACTAAACACACCTTATTGGGCCATAATTGGTCGTAAACAAAACTTATTGGTTATATACACACCTTATTGGGACTCATTGGTCCCAACTGACCCTCATTGCCCTTAAACACACATTATTGGGCCATCATTGGTCCTAAACACAACTTGTTGGTTATATAAGACACACCTTACTAGGACTTATTGGTCCCAACTGATCCTCATTGTCCTACTAAACACACCTTATTGGGGAATCATTGGTCCTAAACACAACTTATTGGTTATATACACACCTTAGTGGGACTCAGTAGTCCCAACTAAACACACATTATTGGGCCATCATTGGTCAAAAACACAACTTGTTGGTTATATAAGACACACCTTACTAGGACTTATTGGTCCCAACCGATCCTCATTGTCCTACTAAACACACCTTATTGGGCAATTATTGGTCCTAAACACAACTTATTGGTTATATACACACCTTAGTGGGACTCATTAGTCACAACTAAACACACATTATTGGGCCATCATTGGTCCTAAACACAACTTATTGGTTATATACACACCTTACTAGGACTTATTGGTCCTAACCGACCCTCATTGCCCTACTAAACACACCTTATTGGGCCATCATTGGTCCTAAACATAACTTATTGGTTATATACAAACCTTAGTGGGACTCATTAGTCCCAGCTAAACACACCATATTGGTCCATAATTGGTCGTAAACACAACTTATTGGTTATATACACACCTTATTAGGACTCATTAGTGCCAACTGACCCTCATTGTCCCTAAACACACTTTATTGTGCCATCATTGGTCCTAAACACAACGTATTGGTTATATACACACATTAGTGGGACTCATTGGTCCTAACTAAACACACCTTATTGGGCCATAATTGGTCGTAAACAAAACTTATTGGTTATATACACACCTTATTGGGACTCATTGGTCCCAACTGACCCTCATTGCCCTTAATACACATTATTGGGCCATCATTGGTCCTAAACACAACTTGTTGGTTATATAAGACACACCTTACTAGGACTTATTGGTCCCAACCGATCCTCATTGTCCTACTAAACACACCTTATTGGGCCATCATTGGTTCTAAACATAACTTATTGGTTATATACACACCTTAGTGGGACTCATTAGTCCCAACTAAACACACATTATTGGGCCATCATTGGTCCTAAACACAACTTATTGGTTATATACACACCTTACTAGGACTTATTGGTCCTAACCGACCCTCATTGCCCTACTAAACACACCTTATTAGGCCATCATTGGTCCTAAACATAACTTATTGGTTATATACAAACCTTAGTGGGACTCATTAGTCCCAGCTAAACACACCATATTGGGCCATAATTGGTCGTAAACATAACTTATTGGTTATATACACACCTTATTAGGACTCATTGGTGCCAACTGACCCTCATTGTCCCTAAACACACTTTATTGTGCCATCATTGGTCCTAAACACAACGTATTGGTTATATACACACATTAGTGGGACTCATTGGTCCCAACTAAACACACCTTATTGGGCCATAATTGGTCGTAAACAAAACTTATTGGTTAATTACACACCTTATTGGGACTCATTGGTCCCAACTGACCCTCATTGCCCTTAAACACACATTATTGGGCCATCATTGGTCCTAAACACAACTAGTTGGTTATATAAGACACACCTTACTAGGAGTTATTGGTCCCAGTCGACCCTCATTGCCCTACTAAACACACCTTATTGGGCAATCACTAGTCCAAAACATAACTTATTGGTTATATACACACCTTAGTGGGACTCATTAGTCCCAACTAAACACACCATATTGGGCCATAATTCGTCGTAAACTCAACTTATTGGTTATATACACACCTTATTAGGACTCATTGGTGCCAACTGACCCTCATTGTCCTTAAACACACATTATTGGGCCATCATTGGTCCTAAACACAACTTGTTGGTTATATAAGACACACCTTACTAGGAGTTATTGGTCCCAACCGATCCTCATTGTCCTACTAAACACACCTTATTGGCCAATAATTGGTCCTAAACACAACTTATTGGTTATATACACACCTTAGTGGGACTCAGTAGTCCCAACTAAACACACATTATTGGGCCATCATTGGTCCTAAACACAACTTATTGGTTATATACACACCTTACTAGGACTTATTGGTCCTAACTGACCCTCATTGCCCTACTAAACACACCTTATTGGGCCATCATTGGTCCTAAACATAACTTATTGGTTATATACACACCTTAGTGGGACTCATTAGTCCCAGCTAAACATACCATATTGGGCCGTCATTGGTCCTAAACACAACTTATTGGTTATATACACACCTTATTAGGACTCATTGGTGCCAACTGACCCTCATTGTCCCTAAACACACTTTATTGTGCCATCATTGGTCCTAAACACAACGTATTGGTTATATACACACATTAGTGGGACTCATTGGTCCCAACTAAACACACCTTATTGGGCCATAATTAGTCGTAAACAAAACTTAT
>JBCNJP010000078.1:262699-280503 GCA_039602395.1 Deinandra increscens subsp. villosa | reverse complement strand
GTCCCTAAACCCACTTTATTGTGTCATCATTGGTCCTAAACACAACGTATTGGTTATATACACACATTAGTGGGAATCATTGGTCCCAACTACACACACCTTATCGGGCATAATTGGTCGTAAACACAACTTATTGGTTATATACACACTTTATTGGGACTCATTGGTCCCGACTGACCCTCATAGCCCTTAAGCACACATTATTGGGACATCATTGGTCTTAAAAACAACTTATTGATTATATAAGACACACCTTATTAGGACTTATTGGTCCCAACCGACCCTCATTGCCCTACTAAACACTCCTTATAGGGCCATCATTGGTCCTAAACACAACTTATTGGTTATATACACACCTTAGTGGGACTCATTAGTCCCAACTAAACACACATTATTGGGCCATCATTGGTCCTAAACACAACTTATTGGTTATATACACACCTTACTAGGACTTATTGGTCCTAACCGACCCTCATTGCCCTACTAAACACACCTTATTGGGCCATCATTGGTCCTAAACATAACTTATTGGTTATATACACACCGTAGTGGGACTCATTAGTCCCAACTAAACACACCATATTGGGCCATAATTGGTCGTAAACACAACTTATTGGTTATATAAACACCTTATTAGGACTCATTGGTGCCAACTAACCCTCATTGTCTCTAAACCCGCTTTATTATGCCATATTTGGTCCTAAACACAACATATTGGATATATACACACGTTAGTGGGACTCATTGTTCCCAACTAAACACACCTTATCGGGCCATAATTGGTCGTAAACACAACTTATTGGTTATATACACACTTTATTGGGACTCATTGGTCCCAACTGACCCTCATTGCCCTTAAACACACATTATTGGGCCATCATTGGTCCTAAACAAAAATTATTGGTTATATAAGACACACCTTATTAGGACTTATTGGTCCCAACCGACCCTCATTGCCCTACTAAACACTCCTTATAGGGCCATCATTGGTCCTAAACACAACTTATTGGTTATATACATACCTTAGTGGGACTCATTAGTCCCAACAAAACACACCATATTGGGCCATAATTGGTCGTAAACTCAACTTATTGGTTATATAAACACCTTATTAGGACTCATTGGTGCCAACTAACCCTCATTGTCCCTTTACCCACTTTATTATGCCATCATTGGTCCTAAACACAACGTATTGGATATATACACACATTAGTGGGACTCATTGGTCCCAACAAAACACACATTATTGGGCCATAATTGGTCGTAAACACAACTTATTGGTTATATACATACCTTATTGGGACTCATTGGTCCCAACTGACCCTCATCGCCCTTAAACACACATTATTGGGCCATCATTGGTCCTAAACACAACTTATTGGTTATATACACACCTTACTAGGACTTATTGGTCCTAACCGACCCTCATTGCCCTACTAAACACACCTTATTGGGCCATCATTGGTCCTAAACATAACTTATTGGTTATATACACACCGTAGTGGGACTCATTAGTCCCAACTAAACACACCATATTGGGCCATAATTGGTCGTAAACACAACTTATTGGTTATATAAACACCTTATTAGGACTCATTGGTGCCAACTAACCCTCATTGTCTCTAAACCCGCTTTATTATGCCATATTTGGTCCTAAACACAACATATTGGATATATACACACGTTAGTGGGACTCATTGTTCCCAACTAAACACACCTTATTGGGCCATAATTGGTCGTAAACACAACTTATTGGTTATATACACACTTTATTGGGACTCATTGGTCCCAACTGACCCTCATTGCCCTTAAACACACATTATTGGGCCATCATTGGTCCTAAAAAAAAATTATTGGTTATATAAGACACACCTTATTAGGACTTATTGGTCCCAACCGACCCTCATTGCCCTACTAAACACTCCTTATAGGGCCATCATTGGTCCTAAACACAACTTATTGGTTATATACATACCTTAGTGGGACTCATTAGTCCCAACAAAACACACCATATTGGGCCATAATTGGTCGTAAACTCAACTTATTGGTTATATAAACACCTTATTAGGACTCATTGGTGCCAACTAACCCTCATTGTCCCTAAACCCACTTTATTATGCCATCATTGGTCCTAAACACAACGTATTGGATATATACACACATTAGTGGGACTCATTGGTCCCAACAAAACACACATTATTGGGCCATAATTGGTCGTAAACACAACTTATTGGTTATATACATACCTTATTGGGACTCATTGGTCCCAACTGACCCTCATCGCCCTTAAACACACATTATTGGGCCATCATTGGTCCTAAACACAACTTATTGGTTATATAAGACACACCTTACTAGGACTTATTGGTCCCAACCGATCCTCATTGCCCTACTAAACACACCATATTGGGCCATAATTGGTCGTAAACACAACTTATTGGTTATATAAACACCTTATTAGTACACATTGGTGCCAACTAACCCTCACTTTCCCTAAACCCACTTTATTGTGCCATCATTGGTCCTAAACACAACGTATTGGTTATATACACACATTAGTGGGAATCATTGGTCCCAACTAAACACACCTTATTGGGCATAATTGGTCGTAAACACAACTTATTGGTTATATACACACTTTATTGGGACTCATTGGTCCCGACTGACCCTCATAGCCCTTAAACACACTTTATTGGGACATCATTGGTCTTAAAAACAACTTATTGATTATATAAGACACACCTTATTAGGACTTATTGGTCCCAACCGACCCTCATTGCCCTACTAAACACTCCTTATAGGGCCATCATTGGTCCTAAACACAACTTATTGGTTATATACACACCTTAGTGGGACTCATTAGTCCCAACTAAACACACATTATTGGGCCATCATTGGTCCTAAACACAACTTATTGGTTATATACACACCTTACTAGGACTTATTGGTCCTAACCGACCCTCATTGCCCTACTAAAGACACCTTATTGGGCCATCATTGGTCCTAAACATAACTTATTGGTTATATACACACCGTAGTGGGACTCATTAGTCCCAACGAAACACACCATATTGGGCCATAATTGGTCGTAAACACAACTTATTGGTTATATAAACACCTTATTAAGACTCATTGGTGCCAACTAACCCTCATTGTCCCTAAACCCACTTTATTATGCCATCATTGGTCCTAAACACAACATATTGGATATATACACACGTTAGTGGGACTCATTGGTCCCAACTAAACACACCTTATTGGGCCATTATTGGTCGTAAACACAACTTATTGGTTATATACACACCTTATTGGGACTCGTTGGTCCCAACTGACCCTCATTGCCCTTAAACACACATTATTGGGCCATCATTGGTCTTAAACACAACTTATTGGTTATTTAAGAAACACCTTACTAGGACTTATTGGTCCCAACCGATCCTCATTGCCCTACTAAACACACCATATTGGGCCATAATTGGGCGTAAACACAACTTATTGGTTATATAAACACCTTATTAGGACACATTGGTGCCAACTAACCCTCACTGTCCCTAAACCCACTTTATTGTGCCATCATTGGTCCTAAACACAACGTATTGGTTATATACACACATTAGTGGGAATCATTGGTCCCAACTAAACACACCTTATTGGGCATAATTGGTCGTAAACACAACTTATTGGTTATATACACACTTTATTGGGACTCATTGGTCCCGACTGACCCTCATAGCCCTTAAACACACATTATTGGGACATCATTGGTCTTAAAAACAACTTATTGATTATATAAGACACACCTTATTAGGACTTATTGGTCCCAACCGACCCTCATTGCCCTACTAAACACTCCTTATAGGGCCATCATTGGTCCTAAACACAACTTATTGGTTATATACACACCTTAGTGGGACTCATTAGTCCCAACTAAACACACATTATTGGGCCATCATTGGTCCTAAACACAACTTATTGGTTATATACACACCTTACTAGGACTTATTGGTCCTAACCGACCCTCATTGCCCTACTAAACACACCTTATTGGGCCATCATTGGTCCTAAACATAACTTATTGGTTATATACACACCGTAGTGGGACTCATTAGTCCCAACGAAACACACCATATTGGGCCATAATTGGTCGTAAACACAACTTATTGGTTATATAAACACCTTATTAAGACTCATTGGTGCCAACTAACCCTCATTGTCCCTAAACCCACTTTATTATGCCATCATTGGTCCTAAACACAACGTATTGGTCATATATACACATTAGTGGGACTCATTGGTCCCAACTAAACACACCTTATTGGGCCTTAATTGGTCGTAAACAAAAATTATTGGTTATATACACACTTTATTGGGACTCATTGGTCCCAACTGGCCCTCATTGCCCTTAAACACACATTATTGGGCCATCATTGGTCCTAAAAAAAAATTATTGGTTATATAAGACACACCTTATTAGGACATATTGGTCCCAACCGACCCTCATTGCCCTACTAAACACTCCTTATAGGGCCATCATTGGTCCTAAACACAACTTATTGGTTATATACACACCTTAGTGGGACTCATTAGTGGGCCATCATTAGTCCTAAACACAACTTATTGGTTATATACACACCTTACTAGGACTTATTGGTCCTAACCGACCCTCATTGCCCTACTAAACACACCTTATTGGGCCATCATTGGTCCTAAACTAACTTATTGGTTATATACACACCTTAGTGGGACTCATTAGTCCAAACAAAACAAACCATATTGGGCCATAATTGGTCGTAAACACAACTTATTGGTTATATAAACACCTTATTAGGACTCATTGGTGCCAACTAACCCTCATTGTCCCTAAACCCACTTTATTATGCCATCATTGGTCCTGAACACAACGTATTGGATATATACACACATTAGTGGGACTCATTGGTCCCAACTAAACACACCTTATTGGGCCATAATTGGTCGTAAACACAACTTATTGGTTATATACACACCTTATTAGGACTCATTGGTCCCAACTGACCCTCATTGCCCTTAAACACACATTACTGGGCCATCATTGGTCCTAAACACAACTTATTGGTTATATAAGACACACCTTACTAGGACTTATTGGTCCCAACCGATCCTCATTGCCCTACTAAACACAACATATTGGGCCATAATTGGTCGTAAACACAACTTATTGGTTATATAAACACCTTATTAGGACTCATTGGTGCCAACTAACCCTCATTGTCCCTAAACCCACTTTATTGTGCCATCATTGGTCCTAAACACAACGTATTGGTTATACACACACATTAGTGGGAATCATTGGTCCCAACTAAACACACCTTATTGGGCCATAATTGGTCTAAAACAAAACTTATTGGTTATATACACACCTTATTGGGACTCATTGGTCCCAACTAACCCTCATTGCCCTTAAACACACATTATTAGGCCATCATTGGTCCTAAACACAATTTATTGGTTATATAAGACACAGCTTACTAGGACTTATTGGTCCTAACCGACCCTCATTGCCCTACTAAACGCACCTTATTGCGCCATCATGGGTCCTAAACATAACTTATTGGTTATATACACACCTTATTAGGACTCATTGGTCCCAACTGACCCTCATTGCCCTTAAACACACATTACTGGGCCATCATTGGTCCTAAACACAACTTATTGGTTATATAAGACACACCTTACTAGGACTTATTGGTCCCAACCGATCCTCATTGCCCTACTAAACACAACATATTGGGCCATAATTGGTCGTAAACACAACTTATTGGTTATATAAACACCTTATTAGGACTCATTGGTGCCAACTAACCCTCATTGTCCCTAAACCCACTTTATTGTGCCATCATTGGTCCTAAACACAACGTATTGGTTATACACACACATTAGTGGGAATCATTGGTCCCAACTAAACACACCTTATTGGGCCATAATTGGTCTAAAACAAAACTTATTGGTTATATACACACCTTATTGGGACTCATTGGTCCCAACTAACCCTCATTGCCCTTAAACACACATTATTAGGCCATCATTGGTCCTAAACACAATTTATTGGTTATATAAGACACAGCTTACTAGGACTTATTGGTCCTAACCGACCCTCATTGCCCTACTAAACGCACCTTATTGCGCCATCATGGGTCCTAAACATAACTTATTGGTTATATACACACCTTATTAGGACTCATTGGTCCCAACTGACCCTCATTGCCCTTAAACACACATTACTGGGCCATCATTGGTCCTAAACACAACTTATTGGTTATATAAGACACACCTTACTAGGACTTATTGGTCCCAACCGATCCTCATTGCCCTACTAAACACAACATATTGGGCCATAATTGGTCGTAAACACAACTTATTGGTTATATAAACACCTTATTAGGACTCATTGGTGCCAACTAACCCTCATTGTCCCTAAACCCACTTTATTGTGCCATCATTGGTCCTAAACACAACGTATTGGTTATACACACACATTAGTGGGAATCATTGGTCCCAACTAAACACACCTTATTGGGCCATAATTGGTCTAAAACAAAACTTATTGGTTATATACACACCTTATTGGGACTCATTGGTCCCAACTAACCCTCATTGCCCTTAAACACACATTATTAGGCCATCATTGGTCCTAAACACAATTTATTGGTTATATAAGACACAGCTTACTAGGACTTATTGGTCCTAACCGAC
Source organism: Deinandra increscens subsp. villosa (assembly GCA_039602395.1). Taxonomy (NCBI): domain Eukaryota; kingdom Viridiplantae; phylum Streptophyta; class Magnoliopsida; order Asterales; family Asteraceae; genus Deinandra; species Deinandra increscens. Next base: position 273,771 of record JBCNJP010000078.1, on the reverse strand, counting down.
CCTCATTGCCCTACTAAACGCACCTTATTGCGCCATCATGGGTCCTAAACATAACTTATTGGTTATATACACACCTTATTAGGACTCATTGGTCCCAACTGACCCTCATTGCCCTTAAACACACATTACTGGGCCATCATTGGTCCTAAACACAACTTATTGGTTATATAAGACACACCTTACTAGGACTTATTGGTCCCAACCGATCCTCATTGCCCTACTAAACACAACATATTGGGCCATAATTGGTCGTAAACACAACTTATTGGTTATATAAACACCTTATTAGGACTCATTGGTGCCAACTAACCCTCATTGTCCCTAAACCCACTTTATTGTGCCATCATTGGTCCTAAACACAACGTATTGGTTATACACACACATTAGTGGGAATCATTGGTCCCAACTAAACACACCTTATTGGGCCATAATTGGTCTTAAACAAAACTTATTGGTTATATACACACCTTATTGGGACTCATTGGTCCCAACTAACCCTCATTGCCCTTAAACACACATTATTAGGCCATCATTGGTCCTAAACACAATTTATTGGTTATATAAGACACAGCTTACTAGGACTTATTGGTCCTAACCGACCCTCATTGCCCTACTAAACGCACCTTATTGCGCCATCATGGGTCCTAAACATAACTTATTGGTTATATACACACCTTAGTGGGACTCATTAGTCCCAACTAAACACACCATATTGGGCCATAATTGGTTGTAAACACAACTTATTGGTTATATACACACTTTATTGGGACTCATTGGGCCCAACTGACCCTCATTGCCCTTAAACACACATTATTGGGCCATCATTGGTCCTAAACACTACTTATTGGTTATATAAGACACACCTTATTAGGACTTATTGGTCCTAACCGACCCTCATTGCCCTACTAAACACTCCTTATAGGGCCATCATTGGTCCTAAACACAACTTATTGGTTATATACACACCTTAGTGGGACTCATTAGTGGGCCATCATTAGTCCTAAACATAACTTATTGGTTATATACACACCTTACTAGGACTTATTGGTCATAACCGACCCTCATTGCCCTACTAAACACACCTTATTGGACCATCATTAGTCCAAAACATAACTTATTGGTTATATACACACCTTAGTGGGACTCATTAGTCCCAACTAAACACACTATATTGGGCCATAATTGGTCGTAAACACAACTTATTGGTTATATACACACCTTATTAGGACTCATTGGTGCCAACTGACCCTCATTGTCCCTAAACACACTTTTTAGTGACATCATTGGTCCTAAACACAACGTACTGGTTATATACACACATTAGTGGGACTCATTGGTCCCAACAAACACACCTTATTGGGCCATAATTGGTCTTAAACAAAACTTATTGGTTATATACACACTTTATTGGGACTCATTGGTCCCAACTGGCCCTCATTGCCCTTAAACACACATTATTGGGCCATCATTGGTCCTAGAAAAAAATTATAGGTTATATAAGACACACCTTATTAGGACATATTGGTCCCAACCGACCCTCATTGCCCTACTAAACACTCCTTATAGGGCCATCATTGGTCCTAAACACAACTTTTTGGTTATATACACACCTTAGTGGGACTCATTAGTGGGCCATCATTAGTCCTAAACACAACTTATTGGTTATATACACACCTTACTAGGACTTATTGGTCCTAACCGACCCTCATTGCCCTACTAAACACACCTTATTGGGCCATCATTGGTCCTAAACATAACTTATTGGTTATATACACACCTTAGTGGGACTCATTAGTCCAAACAAAACACACCATATTGGGCCATAATTGGTCGTAAACACAACTTATTGGTTATATAAACACCTTATTAGGACTCATTGGTGCCAACTAACCCTCATTGTCCCTAAACCCACTTTATTGGGCCATAATTGGTCTTAAACACAACGTATTGGTTATATGCACACATTAGTTGGACTCATTGGTCCCAACTAAACACACCTTATTGGGCCATAATTGGTCGTAAACACAACTTATTGGTTATATACACACTTTATAGGGACTCATTGGTCCCAACTGACCCTCATTGCCCTTAAACACACATTATTGGGACATCATTGGTCTTAAAAACAACTTATTGGTTATATAAGACACACCTTATTAGGACATATTGGTCCCAACCGACCCTCATTGCCCTACTAAACACTCCTTATAGGGCCATCATTGGTCCTAAACACAACTTATTGGTTATATACACACCTTAGTGGGACTCATTGGTCACAACAAAACACACCTTATTGGGCCATAATTGGTCGTAAACACAACTTATTGGTTATATACACACCTTATTGGGACTCATTGGTCCCAACTGACCCTCATTGCCCTTTAACACACATTATTGGGCCATCATTGGTCCTAAACACAACTTATTGGTTATATAAGACACACCTTACTAGGACTTATTGGTCCCAACCGATCCTCATTGCCCTACTAAACACACCATATTGGGCCATAATTGGTCGTAAACACAACTTATTGGTTATATAAACACCTTATTAGGACTCATTGGTGCCAACTAACCCTCATTGTCCCTAAACCCACTTTATTGTGCCATCATTGGTCCTAAACACAAAATATTGGTTATACACACACATTAGTGGGAATCATTGGTCCCAACTAAACACACCTTATTGGGCCATAATTGGTCTTAAACAAAACTTATTGGTTATATACACACCTTATTGGGACTCATTGGTCCCAACTAACCCTCATTGCCCTTAAACACACATTATTAGGCCATCATTGGTCCTAAACACAATTTATTGGTTATATAAGACACACCTTACTAGGACTTATTGGTCCTAACCAACCCTCATTGCCCTACTAAACGCACCTTATTGCGCCATCATGGGTCCTAAACATAACTTATTGGTTATATACACACCTTAGTGGGACTCATTAGTCCCAACTAAACACACCATATTGGGCCATAATTGTTTGTAAACACAACTTATTGGTTATATAAACACCTTATTAGGACTCATTGGTGCCAACTAACCCTCATTGTCCCTAAACCCACTTTATTGTGCCATCATTGGTCCTAAACACAACGTATTGGTCATATATACACATTAGTGGGACTCATTGGTCCTAACTAAACACACCTTATTGGGCCTTAATTGGTCGTAAACACAACTTATTGGTTATATACACACTTTATTGGGACTCATTGGGCCCAACTGACCCTCATTGCCCTTAAACACACATTATTGGGCCATCATTGGTCCTAAACACTACTTATTGGTTATATAAGACACACCTTATTAGGACTTATTGGTCCCAACCGACCCTCATTGCCCTACTAAACACTCCTTATAGGGCCATCATTGGTCCTAAACACAACTTATTGGTTATATACATACCTTAGTGGGACTCATTAGTGGGCCATCATTAGTCCTAAACACAACTTATTGGTTATATACACACCTTACTAGGACTTATTGGTCCTAACAGACCCTCATTGCCCTACTAAACACACCTTATTGGACCATCATTAGTCCAAAACATAACTTATTGGTTATATACACACCTTAGTGGGACTCATTAGTCCCAACTAAACACACCATATTGGGCCATAATTGGTCGTAAACACAACTTATTGGTTATATAAACACCTTATTAGGACTCATTGGTGCCAACTAACCCTCATTTTCCCTAAACCCACTTTATTATGCCATCATTGGTCCTAAACACAACATATTGGATATATACACACGTTAGTGGGACTCATTGGTCCCAACTAAACACACCTTATTTAGGCCATAATTGGTCGTAAACACAACTTATTGGTTATATACACACTTTATTGGGACTCATTGGTCCCAACTGACCCTCATTGCCCTTAAACACACATTATTGGGCCATCATTGGTCCTAAAAACAACTTATTGGTTATATAAGACACACCTTACTAGGACTTATTGGTCCTAACCGACCCTCATTGCCCTATTAAACACACCTTATTGGGCTATCATTGGTCCTAAACACAACTTATTGGTTATATATACACCTTAGTGGTCCTCATTAGTCCCAACTAAACACACATTATTGGGCCATCATTGGTCCTAAACACAACTTACTGGTTATATACACACCTTACTACGACCTATTGGTCCTAACCGACCCTCATTGCCCTACTAAACACACCTTATTGCGCCATCATTGGTCCTAAACATAACTTATTGGTTATATACACACCTTAGTGGGACTCATTAGTCCCAACTAAACACACCATATTGGGCCATAATTGGTCGTAAACACAACTTATTGGTTATATAAACACCTTCCTAGGACTCATTGGTGCCAACTAACCCTCATTGACCCTAAACCCACTTTATTGTGCCATCATTGGTCCTAAACACAACGTACTGGTTATATGCTCACATTAGTGGGACTCATTGGTCCCAAATAAACACACCTTATTGGGCCATAATTGGTCGTAAACACAACTTATTGGTTATATACACACCTTATTAGGACTCATTGGTGCCAACTAACCCTCATTGTCCCTAAACCCACTTTATTGGGCCATAATTGGTCTTAAACACAACGTATTGGTTATATGCACACATTAGTTGGACTCATTGGTCCCAACTAAACACACCTTATTGGGCCATAATTGGTCGTAAACACAACTTATTGGGTATATACACACTTTATAGGTACTCATTGGTCCCAACTGACCCTCATTGCCCTTAAACACACATTATTGGGACATCATTGGTCTTAAAAACAACTTATTGGTTATATAAGACACACCTTATTAGGACTAATTGGTCCCAACCGACCCTCATTGCCCTACTAAACACTCCTTATAGGGCCATCATTGGTCCTAAACACAACTTATTGGTTATATACACACCTTAGTGGGACTCATTAGTCCCAACTAAACACACATTATTAGGCCATCATTGGTCCTACACACAACTTATTGGTTATATACACACCTTACTAGGACTTATTGGTCCTAACCGACCCTTATTGCCCTACTAAACACACCTTATTGGGCCATCATTGGTCCTAAACATAACTTATTGGTTATATACACACCGTAGCGGGACTCATTAGTCCCAACTAAACACATCATATTGGGCCATAATTGGTCGTAAACACAACTTATTGGTTATATAAACACCTTATTAGGACTCATTGGTGCCAACTAACCCTCATTGTCCCTAAACCCACTTTATTGTGGCATCATTGGTCCTAAACACAACGTATTGGTTATATACACACATTAGTGGGAATCATTGGTCCCAACTAAACACACCTTATTGGGCCATAATTGGTCTTAAACAAAACTTATTGGTTATATACACACCTTATTGGGACTCATTGGTCCCAACTGACCCTCATTGCCCTTAACCACACATTATTGGGCCATCATTGGTCCTAAACACAATTTATTGGTTATATAAGACACACCTTACTAGGACTTATTGGTCCCAACCGATCCTCATTACCCTACTAAACATACCATTTTGGGCCATAATTGGTCGTAAACACAACTTATTGTTTATATAAACACCTTATTAGGACTCATTGGTGCCAACTAACCCTCATTGTCCCTAAACCCACTTTATTGGGCCATAATTGGTCTTAAACACAACGTATTGGTTATATGCACACATTAGTTGGACTCATTGGTCCCAACTAAACACACCTTATTGGGCCATAATTGGTCGTAAACACAACTTATTGGTTATATACACACTTTATAGGGACTCATTGGTCCCAACTGACCCTCATTGCCCTTAAACACACATTATTGGGACATCATTGGTCTTAAAAACAACTTATTGGTTATATAAGACACACCTTATTAGGACTAATTGGTCCCAACCGACCCTCATTGCCCTACTAAACACTCCTTATAGGGCCATCATTGGTCCTAAACACAACTTATTGGTTATATACACACCTTAGTGGGACTCATTAGTCCCAACTAAACACACATTATTAGGCCATCATTGGTCCTACACACAACTTATTGGTTATATACACACCTTACTAGGACTTATTGGTCCTAACCGACCCTTATTGCCCTACTAAACACACCTTATTGGGCTATCATTGGTCCTAAACATAACTTATTGGTTATATACACACCATAGCGGGACTCATTAGTCCCAACTAAACACACCATATTGGGCCATAATTGGTCGTAAACACAACTTATTGGTTATATAAACACCTTATTAGGACTCATTGGTGCCAACTAACCCTCATTTTCCCTAAACCCACTTTATTATGCCATCATTGGTCCTAAACACAACATATTGGATATATACACACGTTAGTGGGACTCATTGGTCCCAACTAAAGACACCTTATTGGGCCATAATTGGTCGTAAACACAACTTATTGGTTATATACACACTTTATTGGGACTCATTGGTCCCAACTTTCCCTCATTGCCCTTAAACACACATTATTGGGCCATCATTGGTCCTAAACACAACTTATTGGTTATATAAGACACACCTTACTAGGACTTATTGGTCCTAACCGACCCTCATTCCCTATTAAACACACCTTATTGGGCTATCATTGGTCCTAAACACAACTTATTGGTTATATACACACCTTAGTGGTCCTCATTAGTCCCAACTAAACACACATTATTGGGCCATTATTGGTCCTAAACACAACTTACTGGTTATATACACACCTTACTAGGACTTATTGGTCCTAACCGACCCTCATTGCCCTACTAAACACACCTTATTGCGCCATCATTGGTCCTAAACATAACTTATTGGTTATATACACACCTTAGTGGGACTCATTAGTCCCAACTAAACACACCATATTGGGCCATAATTGGTCGTAAACACAACTTATTGGTTATATAAACACCTTATTAGGACTCATTGGTGCCAACTAACCCTCATTGTCCCTAAACCCACTTTATTGTGCCATCATTGGTCCTAAACACAACGTACTGGTTATATGCTCACATTAGTGGGACTCATTGGTCCCAACTAAACACACCTTATTGGGCCATAATTGGTCGTAAACACAACTTATTGGTTATATACACACTTTATTGGGACTCATTGGGCCCAACTGACCCTCATTGCCCTTAAACACACATTATTGGGCCATAATTGGTCCTAAACACAACTTATTGGTTATATAAGACACACCTTATTAGGACTTATTGGTCCCAACCGACCCTCATTACCCTACTAAACACACCTTATTGGACCATCATTAGTCCAAAACATAACTTATTGGTTATATACACACCTTAGTGGGACTCATTAGTCCCAACTAAACACACCATATTGGGCCATAATTGGTCGTAAACACAACTTATTGGTTATATAAACACCTTATTAGGACTCATTGGTGCCAACTAACCCTCATTTTCCCTAAACCCACTTTATTATGCCATCATTGGTCCTTAACACAACATATTGGATATATACACACGTTAGTGGGACTCATTGGTCCCAACTAAACACACCTTATTTAGGCCATAATTGGTCGTAAACACAACTTATTGGTTATATACACACCTTAGTGGTCCTCATTAGTCCCAACTAAACACACATTATTGGGCCATTATTGGTCCTAAACACAACTTACTGGTTATATACACACCTTACTAGAACTTATTGGTCCTAACCGACCCTCATTGCCCTACTAAACACACCTTATTGCGCCATCATTGGTCCTAAACATAACTTATTGGTTATATACACACCTTAGTGGGACTCATTAGTCCCAACTAAACACACCATATTGGGCCATAATTGGTCGTAAACACAACTTATTGGTTATATAAACACCTTATTAGGACTCATTGGTGCCAACTAACCCTCATTGTCCCTAAACCCACTTTATTGTGCCATCATTGGTCCTAAACACAACGTACTGGTTATATGCTCACATTAGTGGGACTCATTGGTCCCAACTAAACACACCTTATTGGGCCATAATTGGTCGTAAACACAACTTATTGGTTATATACACACTTTATTGGGACTCATTGGGCCCAACTGACCCTCATTGCCCTTAAACACACATTATTGGGCCATAATTGGTCCTAAACACAACTTATTGGTTATATAAGACACACCTTATTAGGACTTATTGGTCCCAACCGACCCTCATTACCCTACTAAACACACCTTATTGGACCATCATTAGGTCCAAAACATAACTTATTGGTTATATACACACCTTAGTGGGACTCATTAGTCCCAACTAAACACACCATATTGGGCCATAATTGGTCGTAAACACAACTTATTGGTTATATAAACACCTTATTAGGACTCATTGGTGCCAACTAACCCTCATTTTCCCTAAACCCACTTTATTATGCCATCATTGGTCCTTAACACAACATATTGGATATATACACACGTTAGTGGGACTCATTGGTCCCAACTAAACACACCTTATTTAGGCCATAATTGGTCGTAAACACAACTTATTGGTTATATACACACTTTATTGTGACTCATTGGTCCCAACTGACCCTCATTGCCCTTAAACACACATTATTGGGCCATCATTGGTCCTAAACACAACTTATTGGTTATATAAGACACACCTTACTAGGACTTATTGGTCCTAACCGACCCTCATTGCCCTATTAAACACACCTTATTGGGCTATCATTGGTCCTAAACACAACTTATTGGTTATATATACACCTTAGTGGTCCTCATTAGTCCCAACTAAACACACATTATTGGGCCATCATTGGTCCTAAACACAACTTACTGGTTATATACACACCTTACTAGGACTTATTGGTCCTAACCGACCCTCATTGCCCTACTAAACACACCTTATTGCGCCATCATTGGTCCTAAACATAACTTATTGGTTATATACACACCTTAGTGGGACTCATTAGTCCCAACTAAACACACCATATTGGGCCATAATTGGTCGTAAACACAACTTATTGGTTATATAAACACCTTCCTAGGACTCATTGGTGCCAACTAACCCTCATTGTCCCTAAACCCACTTTATTGTGCCATCATTGGTCCTAAACACAACGTACTGGTTATATGCTCACATTAGTGGGACTCATTAGTCCCAACTAAACACACCTTATTGGGCCATAATTGGTCGTAAACACAACTTATTGTTTATATAAACACCTTATTAGGACTCATTGGTGCCAACTAACCCTCATTGTCCCTAAACCCACTTTATTGGGCCATAATTGGTCTTAAACACAACGTATTGGTTATATGCACACATTAGTTGGACTCATTGGTCCCAACTAAACACACCTTATTGGGCCATAATTGGTCGTAAACACAACTTATTGGTTATATACACACTTTATAGGGACTCATTGGTCCCAACTGACCCTCATTGCCCTTAAACACACATTATTGGGACATCATTGGTCTTAAAAACAACTTATTGGTTATATAAGACACACCTTATTAGGACTAATTGGTCCCAACCGACCCTCATTGCCCTACTAAACACTCCTTATAGGGCCATCATTGGTCCTAAACACAACTTATTGGTTATATACACACCTTAGTGGGACTCATTAGTCCCAACTAAATACACATTATTAGGCCATCATTGGTCCTACACACAACTTATTGGTTATATACACACCTTACTAGGACTTATTGGTCCTAACCGACCCTTATTGCCCTACTAAACACACCTTATTGGGCCATCATTGGTCCTAAACATAACTTATTGGTTATATACACACCGTAGCGGGACTCATTAGTCCCAACTAAACACACCATATTGGGCCATAATTGGTCGTAAACACAACTTATTGGTTATATAAACACCTTATTAGGACTCATTGGTGCCAACTAACCCTCATTTTCCCTAAACCCACTTTATTATGCCATCATTGGTCCTAAACACAACATATTGGATATATACACACGTTAGTGGGACTCATTGGTCCCAACTGACCCTCATTGCCCTTAAACACACATTATTGGGCCATCATTGGTCCTAAACACAACTTATTGGTTATATAAGACACACCTTACTAGGACTCATTGGTCCCAACCGATCCTCATTGCCCTACTAAACACACCATATTGGGCCATAATTGGTCGTAAACACAACTTATTGGTTATATAACACACCTTATTAGGACTCATTGGTGCCAACTAACCCTCATTGTCCTACTAAACCCACTTTATTGTGCCATCATTGGTCCTAAACACAACGTATTGGTTATATACACACATTAGTGGGACTCATTGGTCCCAACTAAACACACCTTATTGGGCCATAATTGGTCTTAAACAAAACTTATTGGTTATATACACACCTGATGAGCGGTTAAAAAGTACATTTTATTTGCTATTAATTATCCCCTAAACACACCGAGTTGGGTATAAAAGATACGAATTTAATTAGTTTTGATGTTTAGTGTGTTAAGAAGGTAAATAAGCTAAAGCGGTGTAATTAAGTTGAATTTGATCCTTAATATATTAATAAGTTGAATTTCGTAACATATTTGATAAATGTTAATTTTTAATTGTTTTAAAATGTATAAATTATGAAAATAAAAAATCATGGTTATGTTTAAAAGGCATATATGCCTACTTTAATTTCTGGCAGGTAGCTTTCAAGTGAAATAAAAGAAATTTCAAATGGGTTTAAATTATGTTTGGGCTGCAGATATTAAGAGTTCACGTGGTATATGGGCCCAGCAAAAATCGAAGGCATGAAAATTAATTAGAGAGGGCATATGATGGAAAAAGATATAACTAGAGGAAGGGGGCTGAGTTCGAGAATTCAAGAAGGGGTCAACGACCCTTACGGGTTTTTGTACAGCAGAAGAGAATTCGAAGAAAGAAGGGAGTCTCGGACGGCTGAGAGAAAAGGGTTGCTGGGTTTTTCTTTCAATTCAAGATAGCAGATTGGTTTGATTAATTATTTTTCTTTCTTAATCATTATTTAATTTTAATTAGTTTGGTTAGTTATTTTGGTTGATTGTTATGATGAACAATTTTATAGTGACAGTATTTGTTTTGTTCGTCATGATTGTTGG
>JBCNJP010000078.1:227199-262199 GCA_039602395.1 Deinandra increscens subsp. villosa | reverse complement strand
TGTATATAACCAATACGTTGTGTTTAGGACCAATGATGGCACAATAAAGTGTGTTTAGGGACAATGAGGGTCAGTTGGCACTAATGAGTCCTAATAAGGTGTGTATATAACCAATAAGTTGTGTTTACGACCAATTATGGACCAATATGGTGTGTTTAGTTGGGACTAATGAGTCCCACTAAGGTGTGTATATAACCAATAAGTTATCTTTTGGACTAATGATGGCCCAATAAGTTGTGTTTAGTAGGGCAATGAGGGTCGGCTGGGACCAATAAGTCCTAGTAAGGTGTGTATATAACCTATAAGTTGTGTTTAGGACCAATGATGGCCCAATAATGTGTGTTTAAGGGAAATGAGGGTCAGTTGGGAACAATGAGTCCCAATAAAGTGTGTATATAACTAATAAGTTGTGTTTACGACCAATTACGGCCCAATAAGGTGTGTTTAGTTGGGACCAATGAGTCCCACTAATGTGTGTATATAACCAATACGCTGTGTTTAGGAGCAATGATGGCACAATAAAGTGGGTTTAGGGACAATGAGGGTCAGTTGGCACCAATGAGTCCTAATAAGGTGTGTATATAACCTGTAAGTTGTGTTTACGACCAATTATGGCCTAATATGGTGTGTTTATCTGGGACTAATGAGTCCCACTAAGGTATGTTTATAACCAATAAGTTATGTTTAGGACCAACGATGGCCCAATAAGGTGTGTTTAGTAGGTCAATGAGGGTCGGTTAGGACCAATAAGTCCTAGTAAGGTGTGTCTTATATAACCAATAAGTTGTGTTTAGGACCAATGATGGCCCAATAATGTGTGTTTAAGGGCAATGAGGGTCCGTTGGGACCAATGAATCCCAATAAAGTGTGTAAATAACCAATAAGTTGTGTTTAATTATGGCCCAATAAGGTGTGTTTAGTTGGGACCAATGAGTCCCACTAATGTGTGTATATGGCCAATACGTTGTGTTTAGGACCAATGATGGCACAATAAAGTGGGTTTAGGGACAATGAGGTTTAGTTGGCACCAATGAGTCCTAATAAGGTGTTTATATAACCAATAAGTTGTGTTTACGACCAATTATGGCCCAATATGGTGTGTTTAGTTGGGACTAATGAGTCCCACTAAGGTGTGTATATAACCAGTAAGTTGTGTTTAGGACCAATGATTGCCCAATAAGGTGTGTTTAGTAGGACAATGAGGATCGGTGGGACCAATAAGTCCAAGTAGGGTGTGTATTATATAACCAACAAGTTGTGTTTAGGACCAATGATGGCCCAATAATGTGTATTAAGGGCAATGAGGGTCAGTTGGGACCAATGAGTCCCAATAAGGTGTGTATATAACCAATAAGTTTTGTTTACGAACAATTATGGCCCAATAAGGTGTGTTTAGTTGGGACCAATGAGTCCCACTAATCTGTGTATATAACCAATACGTTGTGTTTAGGACCAATGATGGCACAATAAAGTGTGTTTAGGGACAATGAGGGTCAGTTGGCACTAATGAGTCCTAATAAGGTGTGTATATAACCAATAAGTTGTGTTTACGACCAATTATGGACCAATATGGTGTGTTTAGTTGGGACTAATGAGTCCCACTAAGGTGTGTATATAACCAATAAGTTATCTTTTGGACTAATGATGGCCCAATAAGTTGTGTTTAGTAGGGCAATGAGGGTCGGCTGGGACCAATAAGTCCTAGTAAGGTGTGTATATAACCTATAAGTTGTGTTTAGGACCAATGATGGCCCAATAATGTGTGTTTAAGGGAAATGAGGGTCAGTTGGGAACAATGAGTCCCAATAAAGTGTGTATATAACTAATAAGTTGTGTTTACGACCAATTACGGCCCAATAAGGTGTGTTTAGTTGGGACCAATGAGTCCCACTAATGTGTGTATATAACCAATATGCTGTGTTTAGGAGCAATGATGGCACAATAAAGTGGGTTTAGGGACAATGAGGGTCAGTTGGCACCAATGAGTCCTAATAAGGTGTGTATATAACCTATAAGTTGTGTTTACGACCAATTATGGCCTAATATGGTGTGTTTATCTGGGACTAATGAGTCCCACTAAGGTATGTTTATAACCAATAAGTTATGTTTAGGACCAACGATGGCCCAATAAGGTGTGTTTAGTAGGTCAATGAGGGTCGGTTAGGACCAATAAGTCCTAGTAAGGTGTGTCTTATATAACCAATAAGTTGTGTTTAGGACCAATGATGGCCCAATAATGTGTGTTTAAGGGCAATGAGGGTCCGTTGGGACCAATGAATCCCAATAAAGTGTGTATATAACCAATAAGTTGTGTTTAATTATGGCCCAATAAGGTGTGTTTAGTTGGGACCAATGAGTCCCACTAATGTGTGTATATGACCAATACGTTGTGTTTAGGACCAATGATGGCACAATAAAGTGGGTTTAGGGACAATGAGGTTTAGTTGGCACCAATGAGTCCTAATAAGGTGTTTATATAACCAATAAGTTGTGTTTACGACCAATTATGGCCCAATATGGTGTGTTTAGTTGGGACTAATGAGTCCCACTAAGGTGTGTATATAACCAATAAATTATGTTTAGGACCAATGATGGCCCAATAAGGTGTGTTTAGTAGGGCAATGAGGGTCGGTTGGGACTAATAAGTCCTAGTAAGGTGTGTCTTATATAACCAATAAGTTGTGTTTAGGACCAATGATGGCCCAATAATGTGTGTTTAAGGGCAATGAGGGTCCATTGGGACCAATGAGTCCCAATAAAGTGTGTATATAACCAATAAGTTGTGTTTACGACCAATTATAGCCCAAAAAGGTGTGTTTAGTTGGGACCAATGAGTCCCACTAATGTGTGTATATGACCAATACGTTGTGTTTAGGACCAATGATGGCACAATAAAGTGGGTTTAGGGACAATGAGGGTTAGTTGGCACCAATGAGTCCTAATAAGGTGTTTATATAACCAATAAGTTGTGTTTAGTATGGCAATGAGGGTCGGTTGGGACAATGAGGGTTAGTTGGCACCAATGAGTCCTAATAAATTATGTTTAGGACCAATGATGGCCAAATAAGGTGTGTTTAGTATGGCAATGAGGGTCGGTTGGGACCAATAAGTCCTAGTAAGGTGTGTCTTATCTAACCAATAAGTTGTGTTTAGGACCAATGATGGCCCAATAATGTGTGTTTAAGGGCAATGAGGGTCCGTTGGGACCAATGAGTCCCAATAAAGTGTGTATATAACCAATAAGTTGTGTTTACGACCAATTATGGCCCAAAAAGGTTTGTTTAGTTGGGACCAATGAGTCCCACTAATGTGTGTATATGACCAATACGTTGTGTTTAGGACCAATGATGGAACAATAAAGTGGGTTTAGGGACAATGAAGGTTAGTTGGCACCAATGAGTCCTAATAAGGTGTTTATATAACCAATAAGTTGTGTTTACGACCAATTATGGCCCAATATGGTGTGTTTATTTGGGACTAATGAGTCCCACTAAGGTGTGTATATAACAAATAAATTATGTTTAGGACCAATGATGGCCCAATAAGGTATGTTTAGTAAGGCAATGAGGGTCGGCTGGGACCAATAAGTCTTATTAAGGTGTGTATATAACCAATAAGTTGTGTTTAAGACCAATGATGGCCCAATAAGGTGTGTTTAGTAGGGCAATGAGGGTCAGTTAGGACCAATAAGTCCTAGTAAGGTGTGTATATAACCAATAAGTTGTGTTTACGACCAATTATGGCCCAATATGGTGTGTTTAGTTGGGACTAATGAGTCCCACTAAGGTGTGTATATAACCAATAAGTTATGTTTTGGACTAATGATGGCCCAATAAGGTGTGTTTAGTAGGGCAATGATGGTCGGCTGGGACCAATAAGTCCTAGTAAGGTGTGTATATAACCAATAAGTTGTGTTTAGGACCAATGATGGCCCAATAATGTGTGTTTAGTTGGGACTAATGAGTCCCACTAAGTGTTTATATAACCAGTAAGTTGTGTTTAGGACCAATGATTGCCCAATAAGGTGTGTTTAGTAGGACAATGAGGATCGGTGGGACCAATAAGTCCAAGTAGGGTGTGTATTATATAACCAACAAGTTGTGTTTAGGACCAATGATGGCCCAATAATGTGTATTAAGGGCAATGAGGGTCAGTTGGGACCAATGAGTCCCAATAAGGTGTGTATATAACCAATAAGTTTTGTTTACGAACAATTATGGCCCAATAAGGTGTGTTTAGTTGGGACCAATGAGTCCCACTAATCTGTGTATATAACCAATACGTTGTGTTTAGGACCAATGATGGCACAATAAAGTGTGTTTAGGGACAATGAGGGTCAGTTGGCACTAATGAGTCCTAATAAGGTGTGTATATAACCAATAAGTTGTGTTTACGACCAATTATGGACCAATATGGTGTGTTTAGTTGGGACTAATGAGTCCCACTAAGGTGTGTATATAACCAATAAGTTATCTTTTGGACTAATGATGGCCCAATAAGTTGTGTTTAGTAGGGCAATGAGGGTCGGCTGGGACCAATAAGTCCTAGTAAGGTGTGTATATAACCTATAAGTTGTGTTTAGGACCAATGATGGCCCAATAATGTGTGTTTAAGGGAAATGAGGGTCAGTTGGGAACAATGAGTCCCAATAAAGTGTGTATATAACTAATAAGTTGTGTTTACGACCAATTACGGCCCAATAAGGTGTGTTTAGTTGGGACCAATGAGTCCCACTAATGTGTGTATATAACCAATACGCTGTGTTTAGGAGCAATGATGGCACAATAAAGTGGGTTTAGGGACAATGAGGGTCAGTTGGCACCAATGAGTCCTAATAAGGTGTGTATATAACCTATAAGTTGTGTTTACGACCAATTATGGCCTAATATGGTGTGTTTATCTGGGACTAATGAGTCCCACTAAGGTATGTTTATAACCAATAAGTTATGTTTAGGACCAACGATGGCCCAATAAGGTGTGTTTAGTAGGTCAATGAGGGTCGGTTAGGACCAATAAGTCCTAGTAAGGTGTGTATATAACCAATAAGTTGTGTTTAGGACCAATGATGGCCCAGTAATGTGTGTTTAGTTGGGACTAATGAGTCCCACTAAGGTGTGTATATAACCAATAAGTTGTGTTTAGGACCAATGATTGCCCAATAAGGTGTGTTTAGTTGGACAATGAGGATCGGTTGGGACCAATAAATCCTAGTAAGGTGTGTCTTATATAACCAACAAGTTGTGTTTAGGACCAATGATGGCCCAATAATGTGTGTTTAAGGGCAATGAGGGTCAGTTGGGACCAATGAGTCCCAATAAGGTGTGTATATAACCAATAAGTTTTGTTTACGACCAATTATGGCCCAATAAGGTGTGTTTAGTTGGGACCAATGAGTCCCACTAATGTGTGTATATAACCAATACGTTGTGTTTAGGACCAATGATGGCACAATAAAGTGTGTTTGGAGACAATGAGGGTCAGTTGGCACCAATGAGTTCTAATAAGGTGTGTATATAACCAATAAGTTGTGTTTACGAACAATTATGGACCAATATGGTGTGTTTAGCTGGGACTAATGAGTCCCACTAAGGTGTGTATATAACCAATAAGTTATGTTTAGGACCGATAATGGCCCAATAAGGTGTGTTTAGTAGGGCAATGAGGGTCGGTTAGGACCAATAAGTCCTAGTAAGGTGTCTATATAACCAATAAGCTGTGTTTAGGACCAATGATGGCCCAATAATGTGTTTTTATTTGGGACTAATGAGTCCCACTAAGGTGTGTATATAACCAATAAGTTATGTTTAGGACCAATGATGGCCCAATAAGGTGTGTTTAGTAAGGCAATGAGGGTCAGTTAGGACCAATAATTCCTAGTAAGGTGTGTATATAACCAATAAGTTGTGTTTAGGACCAATGATGGCCCAATAATGTGTGTTTAGTTGGGACTAATGAGTCCCACTAAGGTGTGTATATAACCAATAAGTTGTGTTTAGGACCAATGATTGCCCAATAAGGTGTGTTTAGTAGGACAATGAGGATCGGTTGGGACCAATAAGTCCTAGTAAGGTGTGTCTTATATAACCAACTAGTTGTGTTTAGGACCAATGATGGCCCAATAATGTGTGTTTAAGGGCAATGAAGGTCAGTTGGGACCAATGAGTCCCAATAAGGTGTGTATATAACCAATAAGTTTTGTTTACGACCAATTATGGCCAAATAAGGTGTGTTTAGTTGGGACCAATGAGTCCCACTAATGTGTGTATATAACCAATACGTTGTGTTTAGGACGAATGATGGCACAATAAAGTGTGTTTAGGGACAATGAGGGTCAGTTGGCACCAATGAGTCCTAATAAGGTGTGTATATAACAAATAAGTTGTGTTTACGACCAATTATGGCCCAATATGGTGTGTTTAGCTGGGACTAATGAGTCCCACTAAGGTTTGTATATAACCAATAAGTTATGTTTAGGACCAATGATGGCCCAATAAGGTGTGTTTAGTAGGGCAATGAGGGTCGGTTAGGACCAATAAGTCCTAGTAAGGTGTGTATATAACCAATAAGTTGTGTTTAGGACCAATGATGGCCCAATAATGTGTGTTTAGTTGGGACTAATGAGTCCCAATAAGGTGTGTATATAACCAATAAGTTATGTTTAGGACCATTGATGGCCCAATAAGGTGTGTTTAGTAGGACAATGAGGATCGGTTGGGACCAATAAGTCCTAGTAAGGTGTGTCTTATATAACCAACAAGTTGTGTTTAGGACCAATGATGGCCCAAAAATGTGTATTAAGGGCAATGAGGGTCAGTTGGGACCAATGAGTCCCAATAAGGTGTGTTTAGTTGGGACCAATGAGTCCCACTAATGTTTGTATATAACCAATACGTTGTGTTTAGGACCAATGATAGCACAATAAAAGGTGTTTAGGGAATATGAGGGTCAGTTGGCACTAATGAGTCCTAATAAGGTGTGTATATAACCAATAAGTTGTGTTTACGACCAATTATGGACCAATATGGTGCGTTTAGTTGGGACTAATGAGTCCCACTAAGGTGTGTATATAACCAATAAGTTATGTTTTGGACTAATGATGGCCCAATAAGGTGTGTTTAGTAGGGCAATGAGGGTCGGCTGGGACCAATAAGTCCTAGTAAGGTGTGTATATAACCTATAAGTTGTGTTTAGGACCAATGATGGCCCAGTAATGTGTGTTTAAGGGCAATTAAGGTCATGTGGGCCCAATGAGTCCTAATATAGTGTGTATATAACCAATAAGTTGTGTTTACGACGAATTATGGCCCAATAAGGTGTGTTTAGTTGGGACCAATGAGCCCCACTAATGTGTGTATATAACCAATACGTTGTGTTTAGGACCAATGATGGCCCAATAAGGTGTGTTTAGTAGGGCAATGAGGATCGGTTGGGACCAATAAGTCCTAGTAAGGTGTGTCTTATATATCCAATAAGTTGTGTTTAGGACCAATGACGGCCCAATAATGTGTGTTTAAGGGAAATGAGGGTCAGTTGGGACCAATGAGTCCCAATAAGGTGTGTATATAACCAATAAGTTATGTTTAGGACCAATGATGGCCCAATAAGGTGTGTTTAGTAGGACAATGAGGATCGGTTGGTACCAATAAGTCCTAGTAAGGTGTGTCTTATAT
Organism: Deinandra increscens subsp. villosa; assembly: GCA_039602395.1. Lineage (NCBI taxonomy): Eukaryota > Viridiplantae > Streptophyta > Magnoliopsida > Asterales > Asteraceae > Deinandra > Deinandra increscens. The sequence continues at coordinate 254,529 of JBCNJP010000078.1, read as the reverse complement.
AACCAACAAGTTGTGTTTAGGACCAATGATGGCCCAAAAATGTGTATTAAGGGCAATGAGGGTCAGTTGGGACCAATGAGTCCCAATAAGGTGTGTTTAGTTGGGACCAATGAGTCCTACTAATGTTTGTATATAACCAATACGTTGTGTTTAGGACCAATGATGGCACAATAAAGTGTGTTTAGGGACAATGAGGGTCAGTTGGCACTAATGTGTCCTAATAAGGTGTGTATATAACCAATAAGTTGTGTTTACGACCAATTATGGACCAATATGGTGCGTTTAGTTGGGACTAATGAGTCCCACTAAGGTGTGTATATAACCAATAAGTTATGTTTTGGACTAATGATGGCCCAATAAGGTGTGTTTAGTAGGGCAATGAGAATCGGTTGGGACCAATAAGTCCTAGTAAGGTGTGTCTTATATATCCAATAAGTTGTGTTTAGGACCAATGACGGCCCAATAATGTGTGTTTAAGGGAAATGAGGGTCAGTTGGGACCAATGAGTCCCAATAAAGTGTGTATATAACTAATAAGTTGTGTTTACGACCAATTATGGCCCAAAAAGGTGTGTTTAGTTGGGACCAAAGAGTCCCACTAATGTGTGTATATAACCAATACGTTGTGTTTAGGACCAATGATGGCACAATAAAGTGGGTTTAGGGACAATGAGGGTCAGTTGGCACCAATGAGTCCTAATAAGGTGTGTATATAACCTATAAGTTGTGTTTAGGACCAATTATGGGCCAATATGGTGTGTTTAGCTGGGACTAATGATTCCCACTAAGGTATGTATATAACCAATAAGTTATGTTTAGGACCAATGATGGCCCAATAAGGTGTATTTAGTAGGGGAATGAGGGTCGGTTAGGACCAATAAGTCCTAGTAAGGTGTGTATATAACCAATAAGTTGTGTTTAGAACCAATTATGGCCCAATAATGTGTGTTTAGTTGGGACTAATGAGTCCCACTAAGGTGTGTATATAACCAATAAGTTGTGTTTAGGACCAATGATTGCCCAATAAGGTGTGTTTAGTAGGACAATGAGGATCGGTTGGAACCAATAAGTCCTAGTAAGGTGTGTCTTATATAACCAACTAGTTGTGTTTAGGACCAATGATGGCCCAATAATGTGTGTTTAAGGGCAATGAGGGTCAGTTAGGACCAATGAGTCCCAATAAGGTGTGTATATAACCAATAAGTTTTGTTTACGACCAATTATGGCCCAATAAGGTGTGTTTAGTTGGGACCAATGAGTCCCACTAATGTGTGTATATAACCAATACGTTGTGTTTAGGACCAATGATGGCACAATAAAGTGGGTTTAGGGACAATGAGGGTCAGTTGGCACCAATGAGTCCTAATAAGGTGTGTATATAACCTATAAGTTGTGTTTAGGACCAATTATGGGCCAATATGGTGTGTTTAGCTGGGACTAATGATTCCCACTAAGGTATGTATATAACCAATAAGTTATGTTTAGGACCAATGATGGCCCAATAAGGTGTATTTAGTAGGGCAATGAGGGTCGGTTAGGACCAATAAGTCCTAGTAAGGTGTGTATATAACCAATAAGTTGTGTTTAGAACCAATGATGGCCCACTAAGGTGTGTTTAGTTGGGACCAATGAGCCCCACTAATGTGTGTATATAACCAATACGTTGTGTTTAGGACCAATGATGGCCCAATAATGTGTGTTTAGTTGGGACTAATGAGTCCCACTAAGGTGTGTATATAACCAATAAGTTGTGTTTAGGACCAATGATTGCCCAATAAGGTGTGTTTAGTAGGACAATGAGGATCGGTTGGGACAAATAAGTCCTAGTAAGGTGTGTCTTATATAACCAACTAGTTGTGTTTAGGACCAATGATGGCCCAATAATGTGTGTTTAAGAGCAATGAGGGTCAGTTGGGACCAATGAGTCCCAATAAGGTGTGTATATAACCAATAAGTTTTGTTTACGACCAATTATGGCCCAATAAGGTGTGTTTAGTTGGGACCAATGAGTCCCACTAATGTGTGTATATAACCAATACGTTGTGTTTAGGACCAATGATGGCACAATAAAGTGTGTGTAGGGACAATAAGGGTCAGTCGGCAGCAATGAGTCCTAATAAGGTGTGTATATAACCAATAAGTTGTGTTTACGACCATTTATGGCCCAATATGGTGTGTTTAGCTGGGACTAATGAGTCCCACTAAGGTTTGTATATAACCAATAAGTTATGTTTAGGACCAATGATGGCCCAATAAGGTGTGTTTAGTAGGGCAATGAGGGTCGGTTAGGACCAATAAGTCCTAGTAAGGTGTGTATATAACCAATAAGTTGTGTTTAGGACCAATGATGGCCCAATAATGTGTGTTTAGTTGGGACTAATGAGTCCCAATAAGGTGTGTATATAACCAATAAGTTAAGTTTAGGACCAATGATGGCCCAATAAAGTGTGTTTAGTAGGACAATGAAGATCGGTTGGGACCAATAAGTCCTAGTAAGGTGTGTCTTATATAACCAACAAGTTGTGTTTAGGACCAATGATGGCCCAAAAATGTGTATTAAGGGCAATGAGGGTCAGTTGGGACCAATGAGTCCCAATAAGGTGTGTTTAGTTGGGACCAATGAGTCCCACTAATGTTTGTATATAACCAATACGTTGTGTTTAGGACCAATGATGGCACAATAAAGTGTGTTTAGGGACAATGAGGGTCAGTTGGCACTAATGAGTCCTCATAAGGTGTGTATATAACCAATAAGTTGTGTTTACGACCAATTATGGACCAATATGGTGCGTTTAGTTGGGACTAATGAGTCCCACTAAGGTGTGTATATAACCAATAAGATATGTTTTGGACTAATTATGGCCCAATAAGGTGTGTTTAGTAGGGCAATGAGGGTCGGCTGGGACCAATAAGTCCTAGTAAGGTGTGTATATAACCTATAGGTTGTGTTTAGGACCAATGATGGCCCAATAATGTGTGTTTAAGGGCAATTAAGGTCATGTGGGCCCAATGAGTCCCAATATAGTGTGTATATAACCAATAAGTTGTGTTTACGACCAATTATGGCCCAATAAGGTGTGTTTAGTTGGGACCAATGAGTCCCACTAATGTTTGTATATAACCAATACGTTGTGTTTAGGACCAATGATGGCACAATAAAGTGTGTTTAGGGACAATGAGGGTCAGTTGGCACTAATGTGTCCTAATAAGGTGTGTATATAACCAATAAGTTGTGTTTACGACCAATTATGGACCAATATGGTGCGTTTAGTTGGGACTAATGAGTCCCACTAAGGTGTGTATATAACCAATAAGTTATGTTTTGGACTAATGATGGCCCAATAAGGTGTGTTTAGTAGGGCAATGAGAATCGGTTGGGACCAATAAGTCCTAGTAAGGTGTGTCTTATATATCCAATAAGTTGTGTTTAGGACCAATGACGGCCCAATAATGTGTGTTTAAGGGAAATGAGGGTCAGTTGGGACCAATGAGTCCCAATAAAGTGTGTATATAACTAATAAGTTGTGTTTACGACCAATTATGGCCCCAAAAGGTGTGTTTAGTTGGGACCAAAGAGTCCCACTAATGTGTGTATATAACCAATACGTTGTGTTTAGGACCAATGATGGCACAATAAAGTGGGTTTAGGGACAATGAGGGTCAGTTGGCACCAATGAGTCCTAATAAGGTGTGTATATAACCTATAAGTTGTGTTTAGGACCAATTATGGGCCAATATGGTGTGTTTAGCTGGGACTAATGATTCCCACTAAGGTATGTATATAACCAATAAGTTATGTTTAGGACCAATGATGGCCCAATAAGGTGTATTTAGTAGGGCAATGAGGGTCGGTTAGGACCAATAAGTCCTAGTAAGGTGTGTATATAACCAATAAGTTGTGTTTAGAATCAATGATGGCCCAATAATGTGTGTTTAGTTGGGACTAATGAGTCCCACTAAGGTGTGTATATAACCAATAAGTTGTGTTTAGGACCACTGATTGCCCAATAAGGTGTGTTTAGTAGGACAATGAGGATCGGTTGGAACCAATAAGTCCTAGTAAGGTGTGTCTTATATAACCAACTAGTTGTGTTTAGGACCAATGATGGCCCAATAATGTGTGTTTAAGGGCAATGAGGGTCAGTTGGGACCAATGAGTCCCAATAAGGTGTGTATATAACCAATAAGTTTTGTTTACGACCAATTATGGCCCAATAAGGTGTGTTTAGTTGGGACCAATGAGTCCCACTAATGTGTGTATATAACCAATACGTTGTGTTTAGGACCAATGATGGCACAATAAAGTGGGTTTAGGGACAATGAGGGTCAGTTGGCACCAATGAGTCCTAATAAGGTGTGTATATAACCTATAAGTTGTGTTTAGGACCAATTATGGGCCAATATGGTGTGTTTAGCTGGGACTAATGATTCCCACTAAGGTATGTATATAACCAATAAGTTATGTTTAGGAACAATGATGGCCCAATAAGGTGTATTTAGTAGGGCAATGAGGGTCGGTTAGGACCAATAAGTCCTAGTAAGGTGTGTATATAACCAATAAGTTGTGTTTAGAACCAATGATGGCCCACTAAGGTGTGTTTAGTTAGGACCAATGAGCCCCACTAATGTGTGTATATAACCAATACGTTGTGTTTAGGACCAATGATGGCCCAATAATGTGTGTTTAGTTGGGACTAATGAGTCCCACTAAGGTGTGTATATAACCAATAAGTTGTGTTTAGGACCAATGATTGCCCAATAAGGTGTGTTTAGTAGGACAATGAGGATCGGTTGGGACCAATAAGTCCTAGTAAGGTGTGTCTTATATAACCAACTAGTTGTGTTTAGGACCAATGATGGCCCAATAATGTGTGTTTAAGGGCAATGAGGGTCAGTTGGGACCAATGAGTCCCAATAAGGTGTGTATATAACCAATAAGTTTTGTTTACGACCAATTATGGCCCAATAAGGTGTGTTTAGTTGGGACCAATGAGTCCCACTAATGTGTGTATATAACCAATACGTTGTGTTTAGGACCAATGATGGCACAATAAAGTGTGTGTAGGGACAATAAGGGTCAGTCGGCACCAATGAGTCCTAATAAGGTGTGTATATAACCAATAAGTTGTGTTTACGACCATTTATGGCCCAATATGGTGTGTTTAGCTGGGACTAATGAGTCCCACTAAGGTTTGTATATAACCAATAAGTTATGTTTAGGACCAATGACGGCCCAATAAGGTGTGTTTAGTAGGGCAATGAGGGTCGGTTAGGACCAATAAGTCCTAGTAAGGTGTGTATATAACCAATAAGTTGTGTTTAGGACCAATGATGGCCCAATAATGTGTGTTTAGTTGGGACCAATGAGTCCCACTATTGTTTGTATATAACCAATACGTTGTGTTTAGGACCAATGATGGCACAATAAAGTGTGTTTAGGGACAATGAGGGTCAGTTGGCACTAATGAGTCCTCATAAGGTGTGTATATAACCAATAAGTTGTGTTTACGACCAATTATGGACCAATATGGTGCGTTTAGTTGGGACTAATGAGTCCCACTAAGGTGTGTATATAACCAATAAGATATGTTTTGGACTAATGATGGCCCAATAAGGTGTGTTTAGTAGGGCAATGAGGGTCGGCTGGGACCAATAAGTCCTAGTAAGGTGTGTATATAACCTATAAGTTGTGTTTAGGACCAATGATGGCCCAATAATGTGTGTTTAAGGGCAATTAAGGTCATGTGGGCCCAATGAGTCCCAATATAGTGTGTATATAACCAATAAGTTGTGTTTACGACCAATTATGGCCCAATAAGGTGTGTTTAGTTGGGACCAATGAGCCCCACTAATGTGTGTATATAACCAATACGTTGTGTTTAGGACCAATGATAGCCCAATAAGGTGTGTTTAGTAGGACAATGAGGATCGGTTGGGACCAACAAGTCCTAGTAAGGTGTGTCTTATATAACCAACAAGTTGTGTTTAGGACCAATGATGGCCCAATAATGTGTATTAAGGGCAATGAGGGTCAGTTGGGACCAATGAGTCCCAATAAGGTGTGTATATAACCAATAAGTTTTGTTTACGACCAATTATGGCCCAATAAGGTGTGTTTAGTTGGGACCAATGAGTCCTACTAATGTGTGTATATAACCAATACGTTGTATTTAGGACCAATGATGGCACAATAAAGTGTGTTTAGGGACAATGAGGGTCAGTTGGCACTAATGAGTCCTAATAAGGTGTGTATATAACCAATAAGTTGTGTTTACGACCAATTATGGACCAATATGGTGTGTTTAGTTGGGACTAATGAGTCCCACTAAGGTGTGTTTATAACCAATAAGTTATGTTTTGGACTAATGATGGCCCAATAAGGTTTGTTTAGTAGGGCAATGAGGGTCGGCTGGGACCAATAAGTCCTAGTAAGGTGTGTATAAAACCTATAAGTTGTGTTTAGGACCAATGATGGCCCATTAATGTGTGTTTAAGGGAAATGAGGGTCAGTTGGGACCAATGAGTCCCAATAAAGTATGTATATAACTAATAAGTTGTGTTTACGACCAATTACGGCCCAATAAGGTGTGTTTAGGACCAATGATGGCCCAATAATGTGTGTTTAGTTGGGACTAATGAGTCCCAATAAGGTGTGTATATAACCAATAAGTTATGTTTAGGACCAATGATGGCCCAATAAGGTGTGTTTAGTAGGAGAATGAGGATCGGTTGGGACCAATAAGTCCTAGTAAGATGTGTCTTATATAACCAACAAGTTGTGTTTAGGACCAATGATGGCCCAAAAATGTGTATTAAGGGCAATGAGGGTCAGTTGGGACCAATGAGTCCCAATAAGGTGTGTTTAGTTGGGACCAAAGAGTCCCACTAATGTGTGTATATAACCAATACGTTGTGTTTAGGACCAATGATGGTACAATAAAGTGGGTTTAGGGACAATGAGGGTCAGTTGGCACCAATGAGTCCTAATAAGGTGTGTATATAACCTATAAGTTGTGTTTAGGACCAATTATGGCCCAATATGGTGTGTTTAGCTGGGACTAATGAGTCCCACTAAGGTATGTATATTACCAATAATTTATGTGTAGGACCAATGATGGCCCAATAAGGTGTATTTAGTAGGGCAATGAGGGTCGGTTAGGACCAATAAGTCCTAGTAAGGTGTGTATATAACCAATAAGTTGTGTTTAGAACCAATGATGGCCCAATAATGTGTGTTTAGTTGGGACTAATGAGTCGCACTAAGGTGTGTATATAACCAATAAGTTGTGTTTAGGACCAATGATTGCCCAATAAGGTGTGTTTAGTAGGACAATGAGGATCGGTTGGGACCAATAAGTCCTTGTAAGGTGTGTCTTATATAACCAACAAGTTGTGTTTAGGACCAATGATGGCCCAATAATGAGTGTTTAAGGGCAATGAGGGTCAGTTGGGACCAATGAGTCCCAATAAGGTGTGTATATAACCAATAAGTTTTTTTTACGACCAATTATGGCCCAATAAGGTGTGTTTAGTTGGGACCAATGAGTCCCACTAATGTGTGTATATAACCAATACGTTGTGTTTAGGACCAATGATGGCACAATAAAGTGTGTTTAGGGACAATGAGGGTCAGTTGGCACCAATGAGTCCTAATAAGGAGTGTATATAACCAATAAGTTGTGTTTAGGACCAATGATGGCCCAATAATGTGTGTTTAGTTGGGACTAATGAGTCCCACTAAGGTGTGTATATAACCAATAAGTTATGTTTAGGACCAATGATGGCCCAATAAGGTGTGTTTAGTAGGGCAATGAGGGTCGGTTAGGACCAATAAGTCCTAGTAAGGTGTGTATATAACCAATAAGTTGTGTTTAGGACCAATGATGGCCCAATAATGTGTGTTTAGTTGGGACTAATGAGTCCCACTAAGGTGTGTATATAACCAATAAGTTATGTTTAGGACCAATGATGGCCCAATAAGGTGTGTTTAGTAGGACCATGAGGATCGGTTGGGATCAACAAGTCCTAGTAAGGTGTGTCTTATATAACCAACAAGTTGTGTTTAGGACCAATGATGGCCCAATAATGTGTATTAAGGGCAATGAGGGTCAGTTGGGACCAATGAGTCCCAATAAGGTGTGTATATAACCAATAAGTTTTGTTTACGACCAATTATGGCCCAATAAGGTGTGTTTAGTTGGGACCAATGAGCCCCACTAATGTGTGTATATAACCAATACGTTGTGTTTAGGACCAATGATGGCCCAATAAGGTGTGTTTAGTAGGGCAATGAGGATCGGTTGGGACCAATAAGTCCTAGTAAGGTGTGTATAAAACCTATAATTTGTGTTTAGGACCAATGATGGCCCAATAATGTGTGTTTAAGGGAAATGAGGGTCAGTTGGGACCAATGAGTCCCAATAAAGTGTGTATATAACTAATAAGTTGTGTTTACGACCAATTACGGCCCAATAAGGTGTGTTTAGTTGGGACCAAAGAGTCCCACTAATGTGTGTATATAACCAATACGTTGTGTTTAGGACCAATGATGGTACAATAAAGTGGGTTTAGGGACAATGAGGGTCAGTTGGCACCAATGAGTCCTAATAAGGTGTGTATATAACCTATAAGTTGTGTTTAGGACCAATTATGGCCCAATATGGTGTGTTTAGCTGGGACTAATGAGTCCCACTAAGGTATGTATATTACCAATAATTTATGTGTAGGACCAATGATGGCCCAATAAGGTGTATTTAGTAGGGCAATGAGGGTCGGTTAGGACCAATAAGTCCTAGTAAGGTGTGTATATAACCAATAAGTTGTGTTTAGAACCAATGATGGCCCAATAATGTGTGTTTAGTTGGGACTAATGAGTCGCACTAAGGTGTGTATATAACCAATAAGTTGTGTTTAGGACCAATGATTGCCCAATAAGGTGTGTTTAGTAGGACAATGAGGATCGGTTGGGACCAATAAGTCCTTGTAAGGTGTGTCTTATATAACCAACAAGTTGTGTTTAGGACCAATGATGGCCCAATAATGAGTGTTTAAGGGCAATGAGGGTCAGTTGGGACCAATGAGTCCCAATAAGGTGTGTATATAACCAATAAGTTTTTTTTACGACCAATTATGGCCCAATAAGGTGTGTTTAGTTGGGACCAATGAGTCCCACTAATGTGTGTATATAACCAATACGTTGTGTTTAGGACCAATGATGGCACAATAAAGTGTGTTTAGGGACAATGAGGGTCAGTTGGCACCAATGAGTCCTAATAAGGAGTGTATATAACCAATAAGTTGTGTTTAGGACCAATGATGGCCCAATAATGTGTGTTTAGTTGGGACTAATGAGTCCCACTAAGGTGTGTATATAACCAATAAGTTATGTTTAGGACCAATGATGGCCCAATAAGGTGTGTTTAGTAGGGCAATGAGGGTCGGTTAGGACCAATAAGTCCTAGTAAGGTGTGTATATAACCAATAAGTTGTGTTTAGGACCAATGATGGCCCAATAATGTGTGTTTAGTTGGGACTAATGAGTCCCACTAAGGTGTGTATATAACCAATAAGTTATGTTTAGGACCAATGATGGCCCAATAAGGTGTGTTTAGTAGGGCAATGAGGGTCGGTTAGGACCAATAAGTCCTAGTAAGGTGTGTATATAACCAATAAGTTGTGTTTAGGACCAATGATGGCCCAATAATGTGTGTTTAGTTGGGACTAATGAGTCCCACTAAGGTGTGTATATAACCAATAAGTTATGTTTAGGACCAATGATGGCCCAATAAGGTGTGTTTAGTAGGACCATGAGGATCGGTTGGGATCAACAAGTCCTAGTAAGGTGTGTCTTATATAACCAACAAGTTGTGTTTAGGACCAATGATGGCCCAATAATGTGTATTAAGGGCAATGAGGGTCAGTTGGGACCAATGAGTCCCAATAAGGTGTGTATATAACCAATAAGTTTTGTTTACGACCAATTATGGCCCAATAAGGTGTGTTTAGTTGGGACCAATGAGCCCCACTAATGTGTGTATATAACCAATACGTTGTGTTTAGGACCAATGATGGCCCAATAAGGTGTGTTTAGTAGGGCAATGAGGATCGGTTGGGACCAATAAGTCCTAGTAAGGTGTGTATAAAACCTATAATTTGTGTTTAGGACCAATGATGGCCCAATAATGTGTGTTTAAGGGAAATGAGGGTCAGTTGGGACCAATGAGTCCCAATAAAGTGTGTATATAACTAATAAGTTGTGTTTACGACCAATTACGGCCCAATAAGGTGTGTTTAGTTGGGACCAAAGAGTCCCACTAATGTGTGTATATAACCAATACGTTGTGTTTAGGACCAATGATGGTACAATAAAGTGGGTTTAGGGACAATGAGGGTCAGTTGGCACCAATGAGTCCTAATAAGGTGTGTATATAACCTATAAGTTGTGTTTAGGACCAATTATGGCCCAATATGGTGTGTTTAGCTGGGACTAATGAGTCCCACTAAGGTATGTATATTACCAATAATTTATGTGTAGGACCAATGATGGCCCAATAAGGTGTATTTAGTAGGGCAATGAGGGTCGGTTAGGACCAATAAGTCCTAGTAAGGTGTGTATATAACCAATAAGTTGTGTTTAGAACCAATGATGGCCCAATAATGTGTGTTTAGTTGGGACTAATGAGTCGCACTAAGGTGTGTATATAACCAATAAGTTGTGTTTAGGACCAATGATTGCCCAATAAGGTGTGTTTAGTAGGACAATGAGGATCGGTTGGGACCAATAAGTCCTTGTAAGGTGTGTCTTATATAACCAACAAGTTGTGTTTAGGACCAATGATGGCCCAATAATGAGTGTTTAAGGGCAATGAGGGTCAGTTGGGACCAATGAGTCCCAATAAGGTGTGTATATAACCAATAAGTTTTTTTTACGACCAATTATGGCCCAATAAGGTGTGTTTAGTTGGGACCAATGAGTCCCACTAATGTGTGTATATAACCAATACGTTGTGTTTAGGACCAATGATGGCACAATAAAGTGTGTTTAGGGACAATGAGGGTCAGTTGGCACCAATGAGTCCTAATAAGGAGTGTATATAACCAATAAGTTGTGTTTAGGACCAATGATGGCCCAATAATGTGTGTTTAGTTGGGACTAATGAGTCCCACTAAGGTGTGTATATAACCAATAAGTTATGTTTAGGACCAATGATGGCCCAATAAGGTGTGTTTAGTAGGGCAATGAGGGTCGGTTAGGACCAATAAGTCCTAGTAAGGTGTGTATATAACCAATAAGTTGTGTTTAGGACCAATGATGGCCCAATAATGTGTGTTTAGTTGGGACTAATGAGTCCCACTAAGATGTGTATATAACCAATAAGTTATGTTTAGGACCAATGATGGCCCAATAAGGTGTGTTTAGTAGGACCATGAGGATCGGTTGGGACCAACAAGTCCTAGTAAGGTGTGTCTTATATAACCAACAAGTTGTGTTTAGGACCAATGATGGCCCAATAATGTGTATTAAAGGCAATGAGGGTCAGTTGGGACCAATGTGTCCCAATAAGGTGTGTATATAACCAATAAGTTTTGTTTACGACCAATTATGGCCCAATAAGGTGTGTTTAGTTGGGACCAATGAGTCCCACTAATGTGTGTGTATAACCAATACGTTGTGTTTAGGACCAATGATGGCATAATAAAGTGTGTTTGGGGACAATGAGGGTCAGTTGGCACCAATGAGTCCTAATAAGGTGTGTATATAACCAATAAGTTGTGTTTACGACCAATTATGGACCAATATGGTGTGTTTAGCTGGGACTAATGAGTCTCACTAAGGTGTGTATATAACCAATAAGTTATGTTTAGGACCAATAATGGCCCAATAAGGTGTGTTTAGTAGGGCAATGAGGGTCGGATAGGACCAATAAGTCCTAGTAAGGTGTGTATATAACCAATAAGTTGTGTTTAGGACCAATGATGGCCCAATAATGTGTTTTTATTTGGGACTAATGAGTCCCACTAAGGTGTGTATATAACAATAAAGTTATGTTTAGGACCAATGATGGCCCAATAATGTGTGTTTAGTAAGGCAATGAGGGTCAGTTAGGACCAATAAGTCCTAGTAAGGTGTGTATATAACCAATAAGTTGTGTTTAGGACCAATGATGGCCCAATAATGTGTGTTTAGTTGGGACTAATGAGTCCCACTAAGGTGTGTATATAACCAGTAAGTTGTGTTTAGGACCAATGATTGCCCAATAAGGTGTGTTTAGTAGGACAATGAGGATCGGTTGGGACCAATAAGTCCAAGTAAGGTGTGTATTATATAACCAACAAGTTGTGTCTAGGACCAATGATGGCCCAATAATGTGTATTAAGGGCAATGAGGGTCAGTTGGGACCAATGAGTCCCAATAAGGTGTGTATATAACCAATAAGTTTTGTTTACGACCAATTATGGCCCAATAAGGTGTGTTTAGTTGGGACCAATGAGTCCCACTAATCTGTGTATATAACCAATACGTTGTGTTTAGGACCAATGATGGCACAATAAAGTGAGTTTAGGGACAATGAGGGTCAGTTGGCACTAATGAGTCCTAATAAGGTGTGTATATAACCAATAAGTTGTGTTTACGACCAATTAAGGACCAATATTGTGTGTTTAGTTGGGACTAATGAGTCCCACTAAGGTGTGTATATAACCAATAAGTTATCTTTTGGACTAATGATGGCCCAATAAGTTGTGTTTAGTAGGGCAATGAGGGTCGGCTGGGACCAATAAGTCCTAGTAAGGTGTGTATATAACCTATAAGTTGTGTTTAGGACCAATGATGGCCCAATAATGTGTGTTTAAGGGAAATGAGGGTCAGTTGGGAACAATGAGTCCCAATAAAGTGTGTATATAACTAATAAGTTGTGTTTACGACCAATTACGGCCTAATAAGGTGTGTTTAGTTGGGACCAATGAGTCCCACTAATGTGTGTATATAACCAATACGCTGTGTTTAGGAGCAATGATGGCACAATAAAGTGGGTTTAGGGACAATGAGGGTCAGTTGGCACCAATGAGTCCTAATAAGGTGTGTATATAACCTATAAGTTGTGTTTACGACCAATTATGGCCTAATATGGTGTGTTTATCTGGGACTAATGAGTCCCACTAAGGTATGTTTATAACCAATAAGTTATGTTTAGGACCAACGATGGCCCAATAAGGTGTGTTTAGTAGGGCAATGAGGGCCGGTTAGGACCAATAAGTCCTAGTAAGGTGTGTATATAACCAATAAGTTGTGTTTAGGACCAATGATGGCCCAGTAATGTGTGTTTAGTTGGGACTAATGAGTCCCACTAAGGTGTGTATATAACCAATAAGTTGTGTTTAGGACCAATGATTGCCCAATAAGGTGTGTTTAGTTGGACAATGAGGATCGGTTGGGACCAATAAGTCCTAGTAAGGTGTGTCTTATATAACCAACAAGTTGTGTTTAGGACCAATGATGGCCCAATAATGTGTGTTTAAGGGCAATGAGGGTCAGTTGGGACCAATGAGTCCCAATAAGGTGTGTATATAACCAATAAGTTTTGTTTACGACCAATTATGGCCCAATAAGGTGTGTTTAGTTGGGACCAATGAGTCCCACTAATGTGTGTATATAACCAATACGTTGTGTTTAGGACCAATGATGGCACAATAAAGTGTGTTTGGAGACAATGAGGGTCAGTTGGCACCAATGAGTCCTAATAAGGTGTGTATATAACCAATAAGTTGTGTTTACGACCAATTAAGGACCAATATGGTGTGTTTAGTTGGGACTAATGAGTCCCACTAAGGTGTGTATATAACCAATAAGTTATCTTTTGGACTAATGATGGCCCAATAAGTTGTGTTTAGTAGGGCAATGAGGGTCGGCTGGGACCAATAAGTCCTAGTAAGGTGTGTCTTATATATCCAATAAGTTGTGTTTAGGACCAATGACGGCCCAATAATGTGTGTTTAAGGGAAATGAGGGTCAGTTGGGACCAATGAGTCCCAATAAAGTGTGTATATAACTAATAAGTTGTGTTTACGACCAATTATGGCCCAAAAAGGTGTGTTTAGTTGGGACCAAAGAGTCCCACTAATGTGTGTATATAACCAATACGTTGTGTTTAGGACCAATAATGGCACAATAAAGTGGGTTTAGGGACAATGAGGGTCAGTTGGCACCAATGAGTCCTAATAAGGTGTGTATATAACCTATAAGTTGTGTTTACGACCAATTATGGCCTAATATGGTGTGTTTATCTGGGACTAATGAGTCCCACTAAGGTATGTTTATAACCAATAAGTTATGTTTAGGACCAACGATGGCCCAATAAGGTGTGTTTAGTAGGGCAATGAGGGTCGGTTAGGACCAATAAGTCCTAGTAAGGTGTGTATATAACCAATAATTTGTTTTTAGGACCAATGATGGCCCAGTAATGTGTGTTTAGTTGGGACTAATGAGTCCCACTAAGGTGTGTATATAACCAATAAGTTGTGTTTAGGACCAATGATTGCCCAATAAGGTGTGTTTAGTTGGACAATGAGGATCGGTTGGGACCAATAAGTCCTAGTAAGGTGTGTCTTATATAACCAACAAGTTGTGTTTAGGACCAATGATGGCCCAATAATGTGTGTTTAAGGGCAATGAGGGTCAGTTGGGACCAATGAGTCCCAATAAGGTGTGTATATAACCAATAAGTTTTGTTTACGACCAATTATGGCCCAATAAGGTGTGTTTAGTTGGGACCAATGAGTCCCACTAATGTGTGTATATAACCAATACGTTGTGTTTAGGACCAATGATGGCACAATAAAGTGTGTTTGGAGACAATGAGGGTCAGTTGGCACCAATGAGTCCTAATAAGTTGTGTATATAACCAATAAGTTGTGTTTACGACCAATTATGGACCAATATGGTGTGTTTAGCTGGGACTAATGAGTCCCACTAAGGTGTGTATATAACCAATAAGTTATGTTTAGGACCAATAATGGCCCAATAAGGTGTGTTTAGTAGGGCAATGAGGGTCGGTTAGGACCAATAAGTCCTAGTAAGGTGTGTATATAACCAATAAGCTGTGTTTAGGACCAATGATGGCCCAATAATGTGTTTTTATTTGGGACTAATGAGTCCCACTAAGGTGTGTATATAACCAATAAGTTATGTTTAGGACCAATGATGGCCCAATAAGGTGTGTTTAGTAAGGCAATGAGGGTCAGTTAGGACCAATAAGTCCTAGTAAGGTGTATATATAACCAATAAGTTGTGTTTAGGACCAATGATGGCCCAATAATGTGTGTTTAGTTGGGACTAATGAGTCCCACTAAGGTGTGTATATAACCAATAAGTTGTGTTTAGGACCAATGATTGCCCAATAAGGTGTGTTTAGTAGGACCATGAGGATCGGTTGGGACCAAGAAGTCCTAGTAAGGTGTGTCTTATATAACCAACTAGTTGTGTTTAGGACCAATGATGGCCCAATAATGTGTGTTTAAGGGCAATGAAGGTCAGTTACGACCAATTATGGCCCAATAAGGTGTGTTTAGTTGGGACCAATGAGTCCCACTAATGTGTGTATATAACCAATACGTTGTGTTTAGGACCAATGATGGCACAATAAAGTGTGTTTAGGGACAATGAGGGTCAGTTGGCACCAATGAGTCCTAATAAGGTTTGTACATAACCAATAAGTTGTGTTTACGACCAATTATGGCCCAATATGGTGTGTTTAGCTGGGACTAATGAGTCCCACTAAGGTTTGTATATAACCAATAAGTTATGTTTAGGACCAATGATGGCCCAATAAGGTGTGTTTAGTAGGGCAATGAGGGTCGGTTAGGACCAATAAGTCCTAGTAAGGTGTGTATATAACCAATAAGTTGTGTTTAGGACCAATGATGGCCCAATAATGTGTGTTTAGTTGGGACTAATGAGTCCCAATAAGGTTTGTATATAACCAATAAGTTATGTTTAGGACCATTGATGGCCCAATAAGTTGTGTTTAGTAGGGCAATGAGGGTCGGCTGGGACCAATAAGTCCTATTAAGGTGTGTATATAACCTATAAGTTGTGTTTAGGACCAATGATGGCCCAATAATGTGT
This sequence comes from Deinandra increscens subsp. villosa, assembly GCA_039602395.1. Lineage (NCBI taxonomy): Eukaryota > Viridiplantae > Streptophyta > Magnoliopsida > Asterales > Asteraceae > Deinandra > Deinandra increscens. The sequence continues at coordinate 238,407 of JBCNJP010000078.1, read as the reverse complement.
GTTTAAGGGAAATGAGGGTCAGTTGGGAACAATGAGTCCCAATAAAGTGTGTATATAACTAATAAGTTGTGTTTACGACCAATTACAACACAATAAGGTGTGTTTAGTTGGGACCAATGAGTCCCACTAATGTGTGTATATAACCAATACGTTGTGTTTAGGAGCAATGATGGCACAATAAAGTGGGTTTAGGGACAATGAGGGTCAGTTGGCACCAATGAGTCCTAATAAGGTGTGTATATAACCTATAAGTTGTGTTTACGACCAATTATGGCCTAATATGGTGTGTTTATCTGGGACTAATGAGTCCCACTAAGGTATGTTTATAACCAATAAGTTATGTTTAGGACCAACGATGGCCCAATAAGGTGTGTTTAGTAGGGCAATGAGGGTCGGTTAGGACCAATAAGTCCTAGTAAGGTGTGTATATAACCAATAATTTGTTTTTAGGACCAATGATGGCCCAGTAATGTGTGTTTAGTTGGGACTAATGAGTCCCACTAAGGTGTGTATATAACCAATAAGTTGTGTTTAGGACCAATGATTGCCCAATAAGGTGTGTTTAGTTGGACAATGAGGATCGGTTGGGACCAATAAGTCCTAGTAAGGTGTGTCTTATATAACCAACAAGTTGTGTTTAGGACCAATGATGGCCCAATAATGTGTGTTTAAGGGCAATGAGGGTCAGTTGGGACCAATGAGTCCCAATAAGGTGTGTATATAACCAATAAGTTTTGTTTACGACCAATTATGGCCCAATAAGGTGTGTTTAGTTGGGACCAATGAGTCCCACTAATGTGTGTATATAACCAATACGTTGTGTTTAGGACCAATGATGGCACAATAAAGTGTGTTTGGAGACAATGAGGGTCAGTTGGCACCAATGAGTCCTAATAAGTTGTGTATATAACCAATAAGTTGTGTTTACGACCAATTATGGACCAATATGGTGTGTTTAGCTGGGACTAACGAGTCCCACTAAGGTGTGTATATAACCAATAAGTTATGTTTAGGACCAATAATGGCCCAATAAGGTGTGTTTAGTAGGGCAATGAGGGTCGGTTAGGACCAATAAGTCCTAGTAAGGTGTGTATATAACCAATAAGCTGTGTTTAGGACCAATGATGGCCCAATAATGTGTTTTTATTTGGGACTAATGAGTCCCACTAAGGTGTGTATATAACCAATAAGTTATGTTTAGGACCAATGATGGCCCAATAAGGTGTGTTTAGTAAGGCAATGAGGGTCAGTTAGGACCAATAAGTCCTAGTAAGGTGTATATATAACCAATAAGTTGTGTTTAGGACCAATGATGGCCCAATAATGTGTGTTTAGTTGGGACTAATGAGTCCCACTAAGGTGTGTATATAACCAATAAGTTGTGTTTAGGACCAATGATTGCCCAATAAGGTGTGTTTAGTAGGACCATGAGGATCGGTTGGGACCAAGAAGTCCTAGTAAGGTGTGTCTTATATAACCAACTAGTTGTGTTTAGGACCAATGATGGCCCAATAATGTGTGTTTAAGGGCAATGAAGGTCAGTTACGACCAATTATGGCCCAATAAGGTGTGTTTAGTTGGGACCAATGAGTCCCACTAATGTGTGTATATAACCAATACGTTGTGTTTAGGACCAATGATGGCACAATAAAGTGTGTTTAGGGACAATGAGGGTCAGTTGGCACCAATGAGTCCTAATAAGGTTTGTACATAACCAATAAGTTGTGTTTACGACCAATTATGGCCCAATATGGTGTGTTTAGCTGGGACTAATGAGTCCCACTAAGGTTTGTATATAACCAATAAGTTATGTTTAGGACCAATGATGGCCCAATAAGGTGTGTTTAGTAGGGCAATGAGGGTCGGTTAGGACCAATAAGTCCTAGTAAGGTGTGTATATAACCAATAAGTTGTGTTTAGGACCAATGATGGCCCAATAATGTGTGTTTAGTTGGGACTAATGAGTCCCAATAAGGTTTGTATATAACCAATAAGTTATGTTTAGGACCATTGATGGCCCAATAAGTTGTGTTTAGTAGGGCAATGAGGGTCGGCTGGGACCAATAAGTCCTAGTAAGGTGTGTATATAACCTATAAGTTGTGTTTAGGACCAATGATGGCCCAATAATGTGTGTTTAAGGGAAATGAGGGTCAGTTGGGAACAATGAGTCCCAATAAAGTGTGTATATAACTAATAAGTTGTGTTTACGACCAATTACAACACAATAAGGTGTGTTTAGTTGGGACCAATGAGTCCCACTAATGTGTGTATATAACCAATACGTTGTGTTTAGGAGCAATGATGGCACAATAAAGTGGGTTTAGGGACAATGAGGGTCAGTTGGCACCAATGAGTCCTAATAAGGTGTGTATATAACCTATAAGTTGTGTTTACGACCAATTATGGCCTAATATGGTGTGTTTATCTGGGACTAATGAGTCCCACTAAGGTATGTTTATAACCAATAAGTTATGTTTAGGACCAACGATGGCCCAATAAGGTGTGTTTAGTAGGGCAATGAGGGTCGGTTAGGACCAATAAGTCCTAGTAAGGTGTGTATATAACCAATAATTTGTTTTTAGGACCAATGATGGCCCAGTAATGTGTGTTTAGTTGGGACTAATGAGTCCCATTAAGGTGTGTATATAACCAATAAGTTGTGTTTAGGACCAATGATTGCCCAATAAGGTGTGTTTAGTTGGACAATGAGGATCGGTTGGGACCAATAAGTCCTAGTAAGGTGTGTCTTATATAACCAACAAGTTGTGTTTAGGACCAATGATGGCCCAATAATGTGTGTTTAAGGGCAATGAGGGTCAGTTGGGACCAATGAGTCCCAATAAGGTGTGTATATAACCAATAAGTTTTGTTTACGACCAATTATGGCCCAATAAGGTGTGTTTAGTTGGGACCAATGAGTCCCACTAATGTGTGTATATAACCAATACGTTGTGTTTAGGACCAATGATGGCACAATAAAGTGTGTTTGGAGACAATGAGGGTCAGTTGGCACCAATGAGTCCTAATAAGGTGTGTATATAACCAATAAGTTGTGTTTACGACCAATTATGGACCAATATGGTGTGTTTAGCTGGGACTAATGAGTCCCACTAAGGTGTGTATATAACCAATAAGTTATGTTTAGGACCAATAATGGCCCAATAAGGTGTGTTTAGTAGGGCAATGAGGGTCGGTTAGGACCAATAAGTCCTAGTAAGGTGTGTATATAACCAATAAGCTGTGTTTAGGACCAATGATGGCCCAATAATGTGTTTTTATTTGGGACTAATGAGTCCCACTAAGGTGTGTATATAACCAATAAGTTATGTTTAGGACCAATGATGGCCCAATAAGGTGTGTTTAGTAAGGCAATGAGGGTCAGTTAGGACCAATAAGTCCTAGTAAGGTGTATATATAACCAATAAGTTGTGTTTAGGACCAATGATGGCCCAATAATGTGTGTTTAGTTGGGACTAATGAGTCCCACTAAGGTGTGTATATAACCAATAAGTTGTGTTTAGGACCAATCATTGCCCAATAAGGTGTGTTTAGTAGGACAATGAGGATCGGTTGGGACCAATAAGTCCTAGTAAGGTGTGTATATAACCAATAAGTTGTGTTTAGGACCAATGATGGCCCAATAATGTGTGTTTAGTTGGGACTAATGAGTCCCAATAAGGTTTGTATATAACCAATAAGTTATGTTTAGGACCATTGATGGCCCAATAAGTTGTGTTTAGTAGGGCAATGAGGGTCGGCTGGGACCAATAAGTCCTAGTAAGGTGTGTATATAACCTATAAGTTGTGTTTAGGACCAATGATGGCCCAATAATGTGTGTTTAAGGGAAATGAGGGTCAGTTGGGAACAATGAGTCCCAATAAAGTGTGTATATAACTAATAAGTTGTGTTTACGACCAATTACAACCCAATAAGGTGTGTTTAGTTGGGACCAATGAGTCCCACTAATGTGTGTATATAACCAATACGCTGTGTTTAGGAGCAATGATGGCACAATAAAGTGGGTTTAGGGACAATGAGGGTCAGTTGGCACCAATGAGTCCTAATAAGGTGTGTATATAACCTATAAGTTGTGTTTACGACCAATTATGGCCTAATATGGTGTGTTTATCTGGGACTAATGAGTCCCACTAAGGTATGTTTATAACCAATAAGTTATGTTTAGGACCAACGATGGCCCAATAAGGTGTGTTTAGTAGGGCAATGAGGGTCGGTTAGGACCAATAAGTCCTAGTAAGGTGTGTATATAACCAATAATTTGTTTTTAGGACCAATGATGGCCCAGTAATGTGTGTTTAGTTGGGACTAATGAGTCCCACTAAGGTGTGTATATAACCAATAAGTTGTGTTTAGGACCAATGATTGCCCAATAAGGTGTGTTTAGTTGGACAATGAGGATCGGTTGGGACCAATAAGTCCTAGTAAGGTGTGTCTTATATAACCAACAAGTTGTGTTTAGGACCAATGATGGCCCAATAATGTGTGTTTAAGGGCAATGAGGGTCAGTTGGGACCAATGAGTCCCAATAAGGTGTGTATATAACCAATAAGTTTTGTTTACGACCAATTATGGCCCAATAAGGTGTGTTTAGTTGGGACCAATGAGTCCCACTAATGTGTGTATATAACCAATACGTTGTGTTTAGGACCAATGATGGCACAATAAAGTGTGTTTGGAGACAATGAGGGTCAGTTGGCACCAATGAGTCCTAATAAGGTGTGTATATAACCAATAAGTTGTGTTTACGACCAATTATGGACCAATATGGTGTGTTTAGCTGGGACTAATGAGTCCCACTAAGGTGTGTATATAACCAATAAGTTATGTTTAGGACCAATAATGGCCCAATAAGGTGTGTTTAGTAGGGCAATGAGGGTCGGTTAGGACCAATAAGTCCTAGTAAGGTGTGTATATAACCAATAAGCTGTGTTTAGGACCAATGATGGCCCAATAATGTGTGTTTAGTTGGGACTAATGAGTCCCACTAAGGTGTGTATATAACCAATAAGTTGTGTTTAGGACCAATCATTGCCCAATAAGGTGTGTTTAGTAGGACAATGAGGATCGGTTGGGACCAATAAGTCCTAGTAAGGTGTGTCTTATATAACCAACTAGTTGTGTTTAGGACCAATGATGGCCCAATAATGTGTGTTTAAGGGCAATGAAGGTCAGTTGGGACCAATAAGTCCCAATAAGGTGTGTATATAACCAATAAGTTTTGTTTACGACCAATTATGGCCCAATAAGGTGTGTTTAGTTGGGACCAATGAGTCCCACTAATGTGTGTATATAACCAATACGTTGTGTTTAGGACCAATGATGGCACAATAAAGTGTGTTTAGGGACAATGAGGGTCAGTTGGCACCAATGAGTCCTAATAAGGTTTGTATATAACCAATAAGTTGTGTTTACGACCAATTATGGCCCAATATGGTGTGTTTAGCTGGGACTAATGAGTCCCACTAAGGTTTGTATATAACCAATAAGTTATGTTTAGGACCAATGATGGCCCAATAAGGTGTGTTTAGTAGGGCAATGAGGGTCGGTTAGGACCAATAAGTCCTAGTAAGGTGTGTATATAACCAATAAGTTGTGTTTAGGACCAATGATGGCCCAATAATGTGTGTTTAGTTGGGACTAATGAGTCCCAATAAGGTTTGTATATAACCAATAAGTTATGTTTAGGACCATTGATGGCCCAATAAGGTGTGTTTAGTAGGACAATGAGGATCGGTTGGGACCAATAAGTCCTAGTAAGGTGTGTCTTATATAACCAACAAGTTGTGTTTAGGACCAATGATGGCCCAAAAATGTGTATTAAGGGCAATGAGGGTCAGTTGGGACCAATGAGTCCCAATAAGGTGTGTTTAGTTGGGACCAATGAGTCCCACTAATGTTTGTATATAACCAATACGTTGTGTTTAGGACCAATGATGGCACAATAAAGTGTGTTTAGGGACAATGATGGTCAGTTGGCACTAATGAGTCCTAATAAGGTGTGTATATAACCAATAAGTTGTGTTTACGACCAATTATGGACCAATATGGTGCGTTTAGTTGGGACTAATGAGTCATACTAAGGTGTGTATATAACCAATAAGTTATGTTTTGGTCTAATGATGGCCCAATAAGGTGTGTTTAGTAGGGCAATGAGGGTCGGCTGGGACCAATAAGTCCTAGTAAGGTGTGTATATAACCTATAAGTTGTGTTTAGGACCAATGATGGCCCAATAATGTGTGTTTAAGGGCAATTAAGGTCATGTGGGCCCAATGAGTCCCAATATAGTGTGTATATAACCAATAAGTTGTGTTTACGACCAATTATGGCCCAATAAGGTGTGTTTAGTTGGGACCAATGAGCCCCACTAATGTGTGTATATAACCAATACGTTGTGTTTAGGACCAATGATGGCCCAATAAGGTGTGTTTAGTAGGGAAATGAGGATCGGTTGGGACCAATAAGTCCTAGTAAGGTGTGTCTTATATATCCAATAAGTTGTGTTTAGGACCAATGACGGCCCAATAATGTGTGTTTAAGGGAAAGGAGGGTCAGTTGGGACCAATGAGTCCCAATAAGGTGTGTATATAACCAATAAGTTATGTTTAGGACCAATGATGGCCCAATAAGGGGTGTTTAGTAGGACAATGAGGATCGGTTGGTACCAATAAGTCCTAGTAAGGTGTGTCTTATATAACCAACAAGTTGTGTTTAGGACCAATGATGGCCCAAAAATGTGTATTAAGGGCAATGAGGGTCAGTTGGGACCAATGAGTCCCAATAAGGTGTGTTTAGTTGGGACCAATGAGTCCCACTAATGTTTGTATATGACCAATACGTTGTGTTTAGGACCAATGATGGCACAATAAAGTGTGTTTAGGGACAATGAGGGTCTGTTGGCACTAATGAGTCCTAATAAGGTGTGTATATAACCAATAAGTTGTGTTTACGACCAATTATGGACCAATATGGTGCATTTAGTTGGGACTAATGAGTCCCACTAAGGTGTGTATATAACCAATAAGTTATGTTTTGGACTAATGATGGCCCAATAAGGTGTGTTTAGTAGGGCAATGAGGGTCGGCTGGGACCAATAAGTCCTAGTAAGGTGTGTATATAACCTATAAGTTGTGTTTAGGACCAATTATGGCCCAATAATGTTTGTTTAAGGGCAATTAAGGTCATGTGGGCCCAATGAGTCCCAATATAGTGTGTATATAACCAATAAGTTGTGTTTACGACCAATTATGGCCCAATAAGGTGTGTTTAGTTGGGACCAATGAGCCCCACTAATGTGTGTATATAACCAATACGTTGTGTTTAGGACCAATGATGGCCCAATAAGGTGTGTTTAGTAGGGCAATGAGAATCGGTTGGGAGCAATAAGTCCTAGTAAGGTGTGTCTTATATATCCAATAAGTTGTGTTTAGGACCAATGACGGCCCAATAATGTGTGTTTAAGGGAAATGAGGTTCAGTTGGGACTAATGAGTCCCAATAAAGTGTGTATATAAGTAATAAGTTGTGTTTACGACCAATTATGGCCCAATAAGGTGTGTTTAGTTACGACCAAAGAGTCCCACTAATGTGTGTATATAACTAATACGTTGTGTTTAGGACCAATGATGGCCCAATAAGGTGTGTTTAGTAGGGCAATGAGGATCGGTTGGGACCAATAAGTCCTAGTAAGCTGTGTCTTATATATCCAATAAGTTGTGTTTAGGACCAATGACGGCCCAATAATGTGTGTTTAAGGGAAATGAGGGTCAGTTGGGACCAATGAGTCCCAATAAGGTGTGTATATAACCAATAAGTTATGTTTAGGACCAATGATGGCCCAATAAGGTGTGTTTAGTAGGACAATGAGGATCGGTTGGTACCAATAAGTCCTAGTAAGGTGTGTCTTATATAACCAACAAGTTGTGTTTAGGACCAATGATGGCCCAAAAATGTGTACTAAGGGCAATGCGGGTCAGTTGGGACCAATGAGTCCCAATAAGGTGTGTTTAGTTGGGACCAATGAGTCCCACTAATGTTTGTATATAACCAATACGTTGTGTTTAGGACCAATGATGGCACAATAAAGTGTGTTTAGGGACAATGAGGGTCAGTTGGCACTAATGAGTCCTAATAAGGTGTGTATATAACCAATAAGTTGTGTTTACGACCAATTATGGACCAATATGGTGCGTTTAGTTGGGACTAATGAGTCCCACTAAGGTGTGTATATAACCAATAAGTTATGTTTTGGACTAATGATGGCCCAATAAGGTGTGTTTAGTAGGGCAATGAGGGTCGGCTGGTACCAATAAGTCCTAGTAAGGTGTGTATATAACCTATAAGTTGTGTTTAGGACCAATGATGGCCCAATAATGTTTGTTTAAGGGCAATTAAGGTCATGTGGGCCCAATGAGTCCCAATATATTGTGTATATAACCAATACGTTGTGTTTACGACCAATTATGGCCCAATAAGGTGTGTTTAGTTGGGACCAATGAGCCCCACTAATGTGTGTATATAACCAATACGTTGTGTTTAGGACCAATGATGGCCCAATAAGGTGTGTTTAGTAGGGCAATGAGAATCGGTTGGGACCAATAAGTCCTAGTAAGGTGTGTCTTATATATCCAATAAGTTGTGTTTAGGACCAATGACGGCCCAATAATGTGTGTTTAAGGGAAATGAGGGTCAGTTGGGACTAATGAGTCCCAATAAAGTGTGTATATAACTAATAAGTTGTGTTTACGACCAATTATGGCCCAAGAAGGTGTGTTTAGTTGGGACCAAAGAGTCCCACTAATGTGTGTATATAACCAATACATTGTGTTTAGGACCAATGATGGCCCAATAAGGTGTGTTTAGTAGGGAAATGAGGATCGGTTGGGACCAATAAGTCCTAGTAAGGTGTGTCTTATATATCCAATAAGTTGTGTTTAGGACCAATGACGGCCCAATAATGTGTGTTTAAGGGAAATGAGGGTCAGTTGGGACCAATGAGTCCCAATAAGGTGTGTATATAACCAATAAGTTATGTTTAGGACCAATGATGGCCCAATAAGGTGTGTTTAGTAGGACAATGAGGATCGGTTGGTACCAATAAGTCCTAGTAAGGTGTGTCTTATATAACCAACAAGTTGTGTTTAGGACCAATGATGGCCCAAAAATGTGTATTAAGGGCAATGAGGGTCAGTTGGGACCAATGAGTCCCAATAAGGTGTGTTTAGTTGGGACCAATGAGTCCCACTAATGTTTGTATATAACCAATACGTTGTGTTTAGGACCAATGATGGCACAATAAAGTGTGTTTAGGGACAATGAGGGTCAGTTGGAACTAATGAGTCCTAATGAGGTGTGTATATAACCAATAAGTTGTGTTTACGACCAATTATGGACCAATATGGTGCGTTTAGTTGGGACTAATGAGTCCCACTAAGGTGTGTATATAACCAATAAGTTATGTTTTGGACTAATGATGGCCCAATAAGGTGTGTTTAGTAGGGCAATGAGGGTCGGCTGGGACCAATAAGTCCTAGTAAGGTGTGTATATAACCTATAAGTTGTGTTTAGGACCAATGATGGCCCAATAATGTTTGTTTAAGGGCAATTAAGGTCATGTGGGCCCAATGAGTCCCAATATAGTGTGTATATAACCAATAAGTTGTATTTACGACCAATTATGGCCCAATAAGGTGTGTTTAGTTGGGACCAATGAGCCCCACTAATGTGTGTATATAACCAATAAGTTATGTTTAGGACCAATGATGGCCCAATAAGGTGTATTTAGTAGGGCAATGAGGGTCGGTTAGGACCAATAAGTCCTAGTAAGGTGTGTATATAACCAATAAGTTGTGTTTAGAACCAATGATGGCCCAATAATGTGTGTTTAGTTGGGACTAATGAGTCCCACTAAGGTGTGTATATAACCAATAAGTTGTGTTTAGGACCAATGATGGCCCAATAATGTGTGTTTAGTTGGGACTAATGAGTCCCACTAAGGTGTGTATATAACAAATAAGTTGTGTTTAGGACCAATGATTGCCCAATAAGGTGTGTTTATTAGGACAATGAGGATCGGTTGGGACCAATAAGTCCTAGTAAGGTGTGTCTTATATAACCAACTAGTTGTGTTTAGGACCAATGATGGCCCAATAATGTGTGTTTAAGGGCAATGAGGGTCAGTTGGGACCAATGAGTCCCAGTAAGGTGTGTATATAACCAATAAGTTCTGTTTACGACCAATTATGGCCCAATAAGTTGTGTTTAGTTGGGACCAATGAGTCCCACTAATGTGTGTATATAACCAATACGTTGTGTTTAGGACCAATGATGGCACAATAAAGTGTGTTTAGGGACAATGAGGGTCAGTTGGCACCAATGAGTCCTAATAAGGTGTGTATATAACCAATAAGTTGTGTTTACGACCATTTATGGCCCAGTATGGTGTGTTTAGCTGGGACTAATGAGTCCCACTAAGGTTTGTATATAACCAATAAGTTATGTTTAGGACCAATGATGGCCCAATAAGGTGTGTTTAGTAGGGCAATGAAGGTCGGTTAGGACCAATAAGTCCTAGTAAGGTGTGTATATAACCAATAAGTTGTGTTTAGGACCAATGATGGCCCAATAATGTGTGTTTAGTTGGGACTAATGAGTCCCAATAAGGTGTGTATATAACCAATAAGTTATGTTTAGGACCAATGATTGCCCAATAAGGTGTGTTTAGTAGGACAATGAGGATCGGTTGGGACCAATAAGTCCTAGTAAGGTGTGTCTTATATAACCAACTAGTTGTGTTTAGGACCAATGATGGCCCAATAATGTGTGTTTAAGGGCAATGAGGGTCAGTTGGGACCAATGAGTCCCAATAAAGTGTGTATATAACCAACAAGTTGTGTTTACGACCAATTATGGCCCAATAAGGTGTGTTTAGTTGGGACCAATGAGTCCCACTAATGTGTGTATATAACCAATACGTTGTGTTTAGGACCAATGATGGCACAATAAAGTGTGTTTAGGGACAATGAGGGTCAGTTGGCACCAATGAGTCCTAATAAGGTGTGTATATAACCAATAAGTTGTGTTTACGACCATTTATGTCCCAATATGGTGTGTTTAGCTGGGACTAATGAGTCCCACTAAGGTTTGTATATAACCAATAAGTTATGTTTAGGACCAATGATGGCCTAATAAG
>JBCNJP010000078.1:206666-226699 GCA_039602395.1 Deinandra increscens subsp. villosa | reverse complement strand
CTTATTGGTTATCTACACACTTTATTGGGACGCATTGGTCCCAACGGACCCTCATTGCCCTTAAACACACATTACTGGGCCATCACTGGTCCTAAACACAACTTATTGGTTATATAAGACACACCTTACTAGGACTTATTGGTCGATACCGACCCTCATTGCCCTACTAAACACACCTTATTGGGCCATCATTGGTCCTAAACACAACTTATTGGTTATATACACACCTTAGTGGGGCTCATTAGTCCCAACTAAACACACATTATTGGGTCATCATTGGTCCTACACACAACTTATTGGTTATATACACACCTTACTATGACTCATTGGTTCTAACCGACCCTCATTGCCCTACTAAACACACCTTATTGGGCCATCATTGGTCCTAAACATAACTTATTGGTTATATACACACCTTAGTGGGACTCATTAGTCCCAACTAAACACCCCATATTGGGCCATAATTGGTCATAAACACAACTTATTGGTTATATAAACACCTTATTAGGACTCATTGGTGCCAACTAACCCTCATTGTCCCTAAACCCACTTTATTGTGCCATCATTGGTCCTAAACACAACGTATTGGTTATATACACACATTAGTGGGACTCATTAGTTCCAACTAAACACACCTTATTGGGCCATAATTGGTCGTAAACACAACTTATTAGTTATATACACACTTTATTGGGACTCATTGGTCCTAACTGACCCTCATTGCCATTAAACACACATTATTAGGCCATTATTGGTCCTAAACACAACTTATTGGTTATATAAGACACACCTTACTTGGACTTATTGGTCCCAACCGATCCTCATTTCCCTACTAAACACACCTTATTGGGCCATCATTGGTCCTAAACACAACGTATTGGTTATATACACACATTAGTGGGACTCATTGGTCCTAACTAAACACACCTTATTGGGCCATAATTGGTCGTAAACACAACTTGTTAGTTATATACACACTTTATTAGGACTCATTGGTCCCAACTGACCCTCATTTCCCTTAAACACACATTATTGGGCCATCATTGGTCCTAAACACAACTTATTGGTTATATAAGATACACCTTACTAGGACATATTGGTCCCAACCGAACCTCATTGCCCTATTAAACACACCTTATTGGGCCATCATTGGTCCTAAACACAACTTATTGGTTATATACACACCTTAGTGGGACTCATTAGTCCCAACTAAAAACACATTATTGGGCCATCATTGGTCCTAAACACAACTTATTGGTTATATACACACCTTACTAGGACTTATTGGTCCTAACGGAGTTTACACCGTTAAGGGGCGCGACTAGACCAGGATCCACAACCATAGTTACAAATACTAAACGAATCAGGGTTAGTTCAAAAACAAGTTATAGATCAAAGTCTTAAATACACGCAGCGGAATAAAATATTGTCTTAGCACTAACCACGTGCTTTACATAAACATTGTTTCAAGATTCCCAAGTTTAGTTTAAACAGAAATAAATATCTTCTCGTGCCATGCCAACCTCCAGCGGATACTCCTTAGCGATCTGCAAAAGTTTAAACCACGCAAGTGTCAACCTAACGGTTGGTGAGTTCACAGTGGGCTTGTCATGCATTGGCCCGGTCTCATAATCATAATTCGTGTCAAGATGTACTTACAAAATATTTATTTGTGAAAAGCAATGCTCGTAATTATATCTCAGTTTATAAATGGTTTGTCCGTGACCTACGTCATCGGGTATGTACTAGTTCCGTAAAGTTAAAGGACTCAACCGATATCGCGGGTAGCTAATCCGTTGTTCCATGCTCTAAGGAAGTTTGTACCAAAGCTGACTTATTTTGTGGGGGCCGAGCCATCCCGTACGGTGCGGACCTACGTCATCGCGGTTTTTATCTCCCCCGTGTCCTCCCCGGGACTACGGTCAAATAGGCTGATATTGTTCCTCCGTGCACTCCCCGTGCCACGGGGCGGAGTTTGTCAAACTCCAGTAGATCTACCCAACATCCCCTCGCTTTACAATTAATGGCACAATTTAGTTGAGGACTTTTAAGTTATAAGGCATCCTTAGAAAACATGTGATATCATGTGGTTCAGACTTTAACCTACACTAGCCATATTAAAACGTTTTCAGTTCTGTTTCAGAAAAATAGTTTGTTCAGAGTTCACAAGTGCTTCCCATAAAACACTTCAGTTCATCGAGTGGGTGCCAAGCATCCCGTGTTCTCATGTTCATCGGTAGGTGCCTAGCACTCTAGAGTTTTGTCAGCATTGTTTTTCGTCAAGTTGTTCGGTGTGGCCCAAACGGACTCACAGTAAGCGGGTTAGTGACACTCACCTTTGGTTGCACTGCTACACTTCAAGTAATCCAAATATTGTTGTTTAACGAAGACCTAGAACACGTTTAGGTCTTAAGTATTAGTTTCGTGTCTAATCTTTACTTAACGTCGCTATGGCCCATAACATAGCACGTTGCAACTATGACTCGACATACCGACACACGACACCAATGGTTGATCATAAACAGGGGTTCATATAAATCAGATATCAAGCATGTTTCATCATGGCATAATCATGTAAGTCATGGCATAACACTTAAGCAAATTTCACAAGTTTGGTTTTTAGGTCAGGTCTTAGTTTCGCTAGCATAGTTTCGCTAGGCAGTTTCGCTGGGTGCACGGGCAGCACTTTCGCTAGGCAATGCCCGGTGACACAGTTTCGCTAGGCTAGTTTCGCCCGAAACTGCTGACGCAGTTTTGCTAGCCTAGTTTCGCAGGGAAACTGGTTTGAACTTTCGTTCAGGTATTTCGCTCGGTAGTTTCGTTCGAGCTGGTCTGGTCAGGTTACCCGGCGACACTATAGTTTCGCTGGGTAGTGTCGCTGGAAGGAGATATAGTTTCGCTACTTAGTTTCGCCCAGAGAACACGCAGTTTCGCTGGTCGCGAAAAACATACGGATTTGCCTAAAAATCAACCTAACAGCTTCTGATCTTACATGCAATTCATTATTTAGCATTCATAGGCATTTACCAACATAAATCAAGCAGCTTTAACATGTTTTACATGCATTTTAATCATCAAATCTCTAAAAACACTTCTAAACCCTAAAATGACCAAAATTTGCATAAATCATCATCATGGTTTGTTTTTAAACGTAAAGTTGCTGACTTTATGATAAAACTAGCATCCCTAGACAACATATTAGTAGATCAAGCAATTACATGAGGGTTTGAACATGCTTTTAAAGAAAACCCAAGGAAAAGACATAAAGAAAGGTTTTTGGAGATTCACGATTTGATCTAGGATCCAAATGGGTGTTGTCTCAAGGCTGAGATGATGATTCTTGATGGTTTCTTAGCTGACCAGATTCTCCAGGAGAGTGTGTGTGTGTTTGTTGTGAAATGAGGCAAATGAGGCTACTAGGGTTTATTAAGTTTATTTATATCAGAGGCTAGTTTCGCTGGCAGTTTCGCTGGCCAGGCGAAACTAGCTCTGGTAACGAGTTAACGGGTAGCTTAGCTGGCCACCGGGCGAAACTATACCACCGGGCGACACTATAGTTTCGCCCATTAGTTTCGCTGGCTACCAAAACAGGTCAATTTTCACATAATCAAGTATTTACAATTAATCATGCTATTCACAATAATAAGTCATGTATTTAAATCACATTACACATAAAGACAATCAATGATGAACACATAACACATATGGACGGGTTCGGTGATCAACCAAAGGTCGTGGACGTATTCGGCCTAGTTAAGCATTAGTTACTTAAGTTAACACTTATAATCGTAACTAACGGATTTGTCTAACGGAAGTTAACCTTGAAATTCTCGGGTGTCACAATATTGGTCCCAACCGACCCTCATTGCCCTATTAAACACACCTTATTGGGCCATCATTGGTCCTAAACACAACTTATTGGTTATATACACACCTTAGTGGGACTCATTAGTCCCAACTAAACACACATTATTGGGCCATCATTGGTCCTAAACACAACTTATTGGTTATATGCACACCTTACTAGGACTTATTGGTCCTAACCGACCCTCATTGCCCTACTAAACACACCTTATTGCGCCATCATTGGTCCTAAACATAACTTATTGGTTATATACACACCTTAGTCAGACTCATTAGTCCCAACTAAACACACCATATTGGGCCATAATTGGACATAAACACAACTTATTGGTTATATAAACACCTTATTAGGACTCATTGGTGCCAACTAACCCTCATTGTCACTAAACCCACTTTATTGTGCCATCATTGGTCCTAAATACAACGTATTGGTCATATACACACATTAGTGGGACTCATTGGTCCCAACTAAACACACCTTTTTAGGCCATAATTGGTCGTAAACACAACTTATTGGTTATCTACACACTTTATTGGGACGCATTGGTCCCAACGGACCCTCATTGCCCTTAAACACACATTACTGGGCCATCACTGGTCCTAAACACAACTTATTGGTTATATAAGACACACCTTACTAGGACTTATTGGTCGATACCGACCCTCATTGCCCTACTAAACACACCTTATTGGGCCATCATTGGTCCTAAACACAACGTATTGGTTATATACACCTTACTAATGAGTCCCACTAAACAAACCTTATTGGGCCATAATTGGTCGTAAACACAACTTATTAGTTATATACACACTTTATTGGGACTCATTGGTCCTAACTGACCCTCATTGCCATTAAACACACATTATTAGGCCATCATTGGTCCTAAACACAACTTATTGGTTATATAAGACACACCTTACTTGGACTTATTGGTCCCAACCGATCCTCATTTCCCTACTAAACACACCTTATTGGGCCATCATTGGTCCTAAACACAACGTATTGGTTATATACACACATTAGTGGGACTCATTGGTCCTAACTAAACACACCTTATTGGGCCATAATTGGTCGTAAACACAACTTATTGGTTATATACACACTTTATTGGGACTCATTGGGCCCAACTGACCCTCATTGCCCTTAAACACACATTATTGGGCCATCATTGGTCCTAAACACAACTTATTGGTTATATAAGACACACCTTACTAGGACTTATTGGTCACAGCCGTCCCTCATTGCCCTACTAAACACACCTTATTGGGCCATCATTTGTCCAAAACATAACTTATTGGTTATATACACACCTTAGTGGGACTCATTAGTCCCAACTAAACACACCATATTGGGCCTTAATTGGTCGTAAACACAACTTATTGGTTATATAAACACCTTATTAGGACTCATTGGTTCCAACTAACCCTCACTGTCCCTAAACCCACTTTATTGTGACATCATTGGTCCTAAACACAACGTATTAGTTATATACACACATTAGTGGGACTCATTGGTCCCAACTAAACACACCTTATTGGGCCATATTTGGTCGTAAACACAACTTATTAGTTATATACACACTTTATTGGGACTCATTGGTCCCAACTCACCCTCATTGCCCTTAAACACACATTATTGGGCCATCATTGGTCCTAGACACAACTTATTGGTTATATAAGGCACACCTTACTAGGACTTATTGGTCACAGCCGTCCCTCATTGCCCTACTAAACACACCTTATTGGGCCATCATTTGTCCAAAACATAACTTATTGGTTATATACACACCTTAGTGGGACTCATTAGTCCCAACTAAACACACCATATTGGGCCATAATTGGTCGTAAACACAACTTATTGGTTATATACACACCTTATTAGGACTCATTGGGGCCAACTGACCCTCATTGCCCTACTAAACACACCTTATTGGACCATCATTGGTCCTAAAAATAACTTATTGGTTATATACACACCTTAGTGGGACTCATTAGTCCCAACTAAACACACCATATTGGGCCATAATTGGTCGTAAACACAACTTATTGGTTATATAAACACCTTATTAGGACTCATTGGTGCCAACTAACCCTCATTGTCCCTAAACCCACTTTATTGTGCCATCATATTGGTCCTAAATACAACGTATTGGTCATATACACACATTAGTGGGACTCATTGGTCCCAACTAAACACACCTTTTTAGGCCATAATTGGTCGTAAACACAACTTATTGGTTATCTACACACTTTATTGGGACGCATTGGTCCCAACGGACCCTCATTGCCCTTAAACACCACTTTACTGGGCCATCACTGGTCCTAAACACAACTTATTGGTTATATAAGACACACCTTACTAGGACTTATTGGTCGATACCGACCCTCATTGCCCTACTAAACACACCTTATTGGGCCATCATTGGTCCTAAACACAACTTATTGGTTATATACACACCTTAGTGGGACTCATTAGTCCCAACTAAACACACATTATTGGGCCATCATTGGTCCTAAACACAACTTATTGGTTATATACACACCTTACTATGACTCATTGGTTCTAACCGACCCTCATTGCCCTACTAAACACACCTTATTGGGCCATCATTGGTCCTAAACATAACTTATTGGTTATATACACACCTTAGTGGGACTCATTAGTCCCAACTAAACACCCCATATTGGGCCATAATTGGTCATAAACACAACTTATTGGTTATATAAACACCTTATTAGGACTCATTGGTGCCAACTAACCCTCATTGTCCCTAAACCCACTTTATTGTGCCATCATTGGTCCTAAACACAACGTATTGGTTATATACACACATTAGTGGGACTCATTAGTCCCAACTAAACACACCTTATTGGGCCATAATTGGTCGTAAACACAACTTATTAGTTATATACACACTTTATTGGGACTCATTGGTCCTAACTGACCCTCATTGCCATTAAACACACATTATTAGGCCATCATTGGTCCTAAACACAACTTATTGGTTATATAAGACACACCTTACTTGGACTTATTGGTCCCAACCGATCCTCATTTCCCTACTAAACACACCTTATTGGGCCATCATTGGTCCTAAACACAACGTATTGGTTATATACACACATTAGTGGGACTCATTGGTCCTAACTAAACACACCTTATTGGGCCATAATTGGTCGTAAACACAACTTATTGGTTATATACACACTTTATTGGGACTCATTGGGCCCAACTGACCCTCATTGCCCTTAAACACACATTATTGGGCCATCATTGGTCCTAAACACAACTTATTGGTTATATAAGACACACCTTACTAGGACTTATTGGTCACAGCCGTCCCTCATTGCCCTACTAAACACACCTTATTGGGCCATCATTTGTCCAAAACATAACTTATTGGTTATATACACACCTTAGTGGGACTCATTAGTCCCAACTAAACACACCATATTGGGCCTTAATTGGTCGTAAACACAACTTATTGGTTATATAAACACCTTATTAGGACTCATTGGTTCCAACTAACCCTCACTGTCCCTAAACCCACTTTATTGTGACATCATTGGTCCTAAACACAACGTATTAGTTATATACACACATTAGTGGGACTCATTGGTCCCAACTAAACACACCTTATTGGGCCATATTTGGTCGTAAACACAACTTATTAGTTATATACACACTTTATTGGGACTCATTGGTCCCAACTCACCCTCATTGCCCTTAAACACACATTATTGGGCCATCATTGGTCCTAGACACAACTTATTGGTTATATAAGGCACACCTTACTAGGACTTATTGGTCACAGCCGTCCCTCATTGCCCTACTAAACACACCTTATTGGGCCATCATTTGTCCAAAACATAACTTATTGGTTATATACACACCTTAGTGGGACTCATTAGTCCCAACTAAACACACCATATTGGGCCATAATTGGTCGTAAACACAACTTATTGGTTATATACACACCTTATTAGGACTCATTGGGGCCAACTGACCCTCATTGCCCTACTAAACACACCTTATTGGACCATCATTGGTCCTAAAAATAACTTATTAGTTATATACACACCTTATTGGGACTCATTAGTCCCAACTAAACACACCATATTGGGCCATAATTGGTCGTAAACACAACTTATTGGTTATATAAACACCTTATTAGGACTCATTGGTGCCAACTAACCCTCATTGTCCCTAAACCCACTTTATTGTGCCATCATTGGTCCTAAATACAACGTATATGTCATATACACACATTAGTGGGACTCATTGGTCCCAACTAAACACACCTTTTTAGGCCATAATTGGTCGTAAACACAACTTATTGGTTATCTACACACTTTATTGGGACGCATTGGTCCCAACGGACCCTCATTGCCCTTAAACACCACTTTACTGGGCCATCACTGGTCCTAAACACAACTTATTGGTTATATAAGACACACCTTACTAGGACTTATTGGTCGATACCGACCCTCATTGCCCTACTAAACACACCTTATTGGGCCATCATTGGTCCTAAACACAACTTATTGGTTATATACACACCTTAGTGGGACTCATTAGTCCCAACTAAACACACATTATTGGGCCATCATTGGTCCTAAACACAACTTATTGGTTATATACACACCTTACTATGACTCATTGGTTCTAACCGACCCTCATTGCCCTACTAAACACACCTTATTGGGCCATCATTGGTCCTAAACATAACTTATTGGTTATATACACACCTTAGTGGGACTCATTAGTCCCAACTAAACACCCCATATTGGGCCATAATTGGTCATAAACACAACTTATTGGTTATATAAACACCTTATTAGGACTCATTGGTGCCAACTAACCCTCATTGTCCCTAAACCCACTTTATTGTGCCATCATTGGTCCTAAACACAACGTATTGGTTATATACACACATTAGTGGGACTCATTAGTCCCAACTAAACACACCTTATTGGGCCATAATTGGTCGTAAACACAACTTATTAGTTATATACACACTTTATTGGGACTCATTGGTCCTAACTGACCCTCATTGCCATTAAACACACATTATTAGGCCATCATTGGTCCTAAACACAACTTATTGGTTATATAAGACACACCTTACTTGGACTTATTGGTCCCAACCGATCCTCATTTCCCTACTAAACACACCTTATTGGGCCATCATTGGTCCTAAACACAACGTATTGGTTATATACACACATTAGTGGGACTCATTGGTCCTAACTAAACACACCTTATTGGGCCATAATTGGTCGTAAACACAACTTATTGGTTATATACACACTTTATTGGGACTCATTGGGCCCAACTGACCCTCATTGCCCTTAAACACACATTATTGGGCCATCATTGGTCCTAAACACAACTTATTGGTTATATAAGACACACCTTACTAGGACTTATTGGTCACAGCCGTCCCTCATTGCCCTACTAAACACACCTTATTGGGCCATCATTTGTCCAAAACATAACTTATTGGTTATATACACACCTTAGTGGGACTCATTAGTCCCAACTAAACACACCATATTGGGCCTTAATTGGTCGTAAACACAACTTATTGGTTATATAAACACCTTATTAGGACTCATTGGTTCCAACTAACCCTCACTGTCCCTAAACCCACTTTATTGTGACATCATTGGTCCTAAACACAACGTATTGGTTATATACACACATTAGTGGGACTCATTGGTCCCAACTAAACACACCTTATTGGGCCATATTTGGTCGTAAACACAACTTATTAGTTATATACACACTTTATTGGGACTCATTGGTCCCAACTCACCCTCATTGCCCTTAAACACACATTATTGGGCCATCATTGGTCCTAGACACAACTTATTGGTTATATAAGGCACACCTTACTAGGACTTATTGGTCACAGCCGTCCCTCATTGCCCTACTAAACACACCTTATTGGGCCATCATTTGTCCAAAACATAACTTATTGGTTATATACACACCTTAGTGGGACTCATTAGTCCCAACTAAACACACCATATTGGGCCATAATTGGTCGTAAACACAACTTATTGGTTATATACACACCTTATTAGGACTCATTGGGGCCAACTGACCCTCATTGCCCTACTAAACACACCTTATTGGACCATCATTGGTCCTAAAAATAACTTATTGGTTATATACACACCTTATTGGGACTCATTAGTCCCAACTAAACACACCATATTGGGCCATAATTGGTCGTAAACACAACTTATTGGTTATATAAACACCTTATTAGGACTCATTGGTGCCAACTAACCCTCATTGTCCCTAAACCCACTTTATTGTGCCATCATTGGTCCTAAATACAACGTATTGGTCATATACACACATTAGTGGGACTCATTGGTCCCAACTAAACACACCTTTTTAGGCCATAATTGGTTGTAAACACAACTTATTGGTTATCTACACACTTTATTGGGACGCATTGGTCCCAACGGACCCTCATTGCCCTTAAACACCATATTACTGGGCCATCACTGGTCCTAAACACAACTTATTGGTTATATAAGACACACCTTACTAGGACTTATTGGTCGATACCGACCCTCATTACCCTACTAAACACACCTTATTGGGCCATCATTGGTCCTAAACACAACTTATTGGTTATATACACACCTTAGTGGGACTCATTAGTCCCAACTAAACACACATTATTGGGCCATCATTGGTCCTAAACACAACTTATTGGTTATATACACACCTTACTATGACTCATTGGTTCTAACCGACCCTCATTGCCCTACTAAACACACCTTATTGGGCCATCATTGGTCCTAAACATAACTTATTGGTTATATACACACCTTAGTGGGACTCATTAGTCCCAACTAAACACCCCATATTGGGCCATAATTGGTCATAAACACAACTTATTGGTTATATAAACACCTTATTAGGACTCATTGGTGCCAACTAACCCTCATTGTCCCTAAACCCACTTTATTGTGCCATCATTGGTCCTAAACACAACGTATTGGTTATATACACACATTAGTGGGACTCATTAGTCCCAACTAAACACACCTTATTGGGCCATAATTGGTCGTAAACACAACTTATTAGTTATATACACACTTTATTGGGACTCATTGGTCCTAACTGACCCTCATTGCCATTAAACACACATTATTAGGCCATCATTGGTCCTAAACACAACTTATTGGTTATATAAGACACACCTTACTTGGACTTATTGGTCCCAACCGATCCTCATTTCCCTACTAAACACACCTTATTGGGCCATCATTGGTCCTAAACACAACGTATTGGTTATATACACACATTAGTGGGACTCATTGGTCCTAACTAAACACACCTTATTGGGCCATAATTGGTCGTAAACACAACTTATTGGTTATATACACACTTTATTGGGACTCATTGGGCCCAACTGACCCTCATTGCCCTTAAACACACATTATTGGGCCATCATTGGTCCTAAACACAACTTATTGGTTATATAAGACACACCTTACTAGGACTTATTGGTCACAGTCGTCCCTCATTGCCCTACTAAACACACCTTATTGGGCCATCATTTGTCCAAAACATAACTTATTGGTTATATACACACCTTAGTGGGACTCATTAGTCCCAACTAAACACACCATATTGGGCCTTAATTGGTCGTAAACACAACTTAATGGTTATATAAACACCTTATTAGGACTCATTGGTTCCAACTAACCCTCACTGTCCCTAAACCCACTTTATTGTGACATCATTGGTCCTAAACACAACGTATTAGTTATATACACACATTAGTGGGACTCATTGGTCCCAACTAAACACACCTTATTGGGCCATATTTGGTCGTAAACACAACTTATTAGTTATATACACACTTTATTGGGACTCATTGGTCCCAACTCACCCTCATTACCCTTAAACACACATTATTGGGCCATCATTGGTCCTAAACACAACTTATTGGTTATATAAGACACACCTTACTAGGACTTATTGGTCACAGCCGTCCCTCATTGCCCTACTAAACACACCTTATTGGGCCATCATTTGTCCAAAACATAACTTATTGGTTATATACACAACTTAGTGGGACTCATTAGTCCCAACTAAACACACCATATTCGGCCATAATTGGTCGTAAACACAACTTATTGGTTATATACACACCTTATTAGGACTCACTGGGGCCAACTGACCCTCATTGTCCTACTAAACACACCTTATTGGACCATCATTGGTCCTAAAAATAACTTATTGGTTATATACACACCTTATTGGGACTCATTAGTCCCAACTAAACACACCATATTGGGCCATAATTGGTCGTAAACACAACTTATTGGTTATATAAACACCTTATTAGGACTCATTGGTTCTAACTAACCCTCACTGTCCCCAAACCCACTTTATTGTGCCATCATTGGTCCTAAACACAACGTATTGGTTATATACACACATTAGTGGGACTCATTAGTCCCAACTAAACACACCTTATTGGGCAATATTTGGTCGTAAACACAACTTATTAGTTATATACCCACTTTATTGGGAATCATTGGTCCCAACTCACCCTCATTGCCCTTAAACACACATTATTGGGCCATCATTGGTCCTAAACAAAACTTATTGGTTATATAAGACATACCTTACTAGGACTTATTGGTCCCAGCCGACCCTCATTGCCCTACTAAACACACCTTATTGGGCCATCATTAGTCCAAAACATAACTTATTGGTTATATACACACCTTAGTGGGACTCATTAGTCCCAACTAAACACACCATATTCGGCCATAATTGGTCGTAAACACAACTTATTGGTTATATACACACCTTATTAGGACTCATTGTTGCCAACTGACCCTCATTGCCCTACTGAACACACCTTATTGGGCCATCATTGGTCCTAAAAATAACTTATTGGTTATATACATACCTTATTGGGACTCATTAGTCCCAACTAAACACACCATATTGGGCCATAATTGGTCGTAAACACAACTTATTGGTTATATAAACACCTTATTAGGACTCATTGGTTCCAACTAACCCTCACTGTCCCTAAACCCACTTTATTGTGCCATCATTGGTCCTAAACACAACGTATTGGTTATATACACACATTAGTGGGACTCATTAGTCCCAACTAAACACACCTTATTGGGCAATATTTGGTCGTAAACACAACTTATTAGTTATATACACACTTTATTGGGACTCATTGGTCCCAACTCACCCTCATTGCCCTTAAACACACATTATTGGGCCATCATTGGTCCTAAACAAAACTTATTGGTTATATAAGACATACCTTACTAGGACTTATTGGTCCCAGCCGACCCTCATTGCCCTACTAAACACACCTTATTGGGCCATCATTAGTCCAAAACATAACTTATTGGTTATATACACACCTTAGTGGGACTCATTAGTCCCAACTAAACACACCATATTGGGCCATAATTGGTCGTAAACACAACTTATTGGTTATATACACACCTTATTAGGACTCATTGGTGCCAACCGACCCTCATTGCCCTACTAAACACACCTTATTGGGCCATCATTGGTCCTAAAAATAACTTATTGGTTATATACACACCTTATTGGGACTCATTAGTCCCAACTAAATACACCATATTGGGCCATAATTGGTCGTAAACACAACTTATTGGTTATATAAACACCTTATTAGGACTCATTGGTTCCAACTAACCCTCACTGTCCCTAAACCCACTTTATTGTGCCATCATTGGTCCTAAACACAACGTATTGGTTATATACACACATTAGTGGGACTCATTAGTCCCAACTAAACACACCTTATTGGGCAATATTTGGTCGTAAACACAACTTATTAGTTATATACACACTTTATTGGGACCCATTGGTCCCAACTCACCCTCATTGCCCATAAACACACATTATTGGGCCATCATTGGTCCTAAACAAAACTTATTGGTTATATAAGACATACCTTACTAGGACTTATTGGTCCCAGCCGACCCTCATTGCCCTACTAAACACACCTTATTGGGCCATCATTAGTCCAAAACATAACTTATTGGTTTTATACACACCTTAGTGGGACTCATTAGTCCCAACTAAACACACCATATTGGGCCATAATTGGTCGTAAACACAACTTATTGGTTATATACACACCTTATTAGGACTCATTGGTGCCAATTTGTAGAAGCATATTCCTATGCTAGCGTGTGTCTCATGTATTGTATCTAATCTAGAGCATCTGTGTGAGTAATATACTCACTGGCCGTACCATATGCACCGCCGGACCAGATGGCCTGTTACTAAGTGACTATAGGTAGCTTGTTAGAGAGAGTGTTTAGGAGTTCTGTCATTTTCATATCTCTTAACTGTGTGTAACTCAGGGTGTTTCTCTCTCTAGCTTGTATTCTCTAAGTGAATCAATAAAGCAAAGCTTTATTTACATCGTGTTCATTCTCTGATTACCGAATCATGCAGTAGTAAGATCATATCGTGGTTCTACAAGTGGTATCAGAGCATTCCAGGTTGCTCTACTGCTGAGATTTGGTAAGTTTTCGGATTCTAGAGAGAAAAAGTTTGGGTTTTCTACATTTTTCATCAATTTTTCATAATTCTGAGTGATTCCGAGGATAAAAATGATTTCTGGATGTTCCTGGAGTGTTTTCGCATCATACTGATCCAGTTTCTAGCTTCAATTGTCGAAATATGTGAAAATCAGCAAATTTCAGCTTCGTTTGCATTTTGTCCGCCGGATGAACATTTGGTCCGCCGTTTGATCCGCCCCGGCAATCTTCATCAGCTGATCCGCGGCAGTTTCAGCGTCTCAGTGTGATCCGCTGAAAAATCTGGTCCGCCGTACCAGTTTTGGTCCGCCGTACCAAAATCTGATCCGCTGAAGATATCTGATCCGCTGGAACATAATTGGTCCGTTGGGAGTATTTTGTTCCGGTGAGCAAATTTGATCCGCTGGTTTATCTGATCCGGAGATGGATCCGCTGGAATTGTTGGTCCGCTGGCAGAAAACATATCTTCACTAAAACTGACGTAACTTGCAAATCGTTTAGAGTTACGGAACCCAATACCAGCCAAAACGTTCGTATCGACGAGATCTAAAACTTGTACCATCCTACGGCCAGTACCGTCCAGTTTTGACCCCCAAAATCCGCTTGGAAGACCTCCGTTTTTGAGTTCAAAGTTTTGAAGTTTTAGATTTAACATCAAAATGAGTGATTTCTATGCAATGACCGCTGCTCAAACATCAATGCAAGCCATGCTGAACTATGATAACGAGATAGGAACAACTCAACAAGTTCCTAAATTGCTAAGGCTTGAAGATTATCACAATTGGAGAAGTCGGTTTGAATCTTACATTTATTCGCAAGATATTGAGAGTTGGATTCCAATTGAGAAAAAATATGAATATCCGATGATAAGTCCCAACAAACCAATGATGATTAGTAGTTTCGATGCTGATGAACGGAAATTGTTTTCTCGAGAAAAGAAAACATATAGTTATCTTACTATGGCCTTACCAAAAGATCTAATGCGTCAATTTAAGCAATATACAACGGCTAAGGAGTTGTGGGATGCTATTGAAGAGAGATGTACGGGTAATGATCAATACAAAAATACTCGAAAGAAAGTTTTGAAGAAAGAGTTTGATAATTTCAGGCACTACGAGAATGAGAAAATTCCAGATTTGATTGCTCGATTTTCTCATTTGATAAATGAACTTGATGTTGTAGGAGTCAAGAAAGATAGTGATGAATTGAAAGAGAAAATTTTGGAAGCTTTACCAGAACAATAAGAAAATTATGTGATGATGTTGACAAATGATCCAAATTATTCAAATTGGACTTTCAACCAAATAATTAGCAAATTACAAGCTCGTGAGATGGAATTACTGGTGAAGAAATCTGCACATCCTACAGTTCAAAATCCTGAATTGTACTTTGGAGAAAATAATGTTACCGTTCATGCTAAGGCAAAGTCACATGCTATTTCAAGCAATAATCCGCCGGTAACAGCTTTTCTTGCTGGACATTCTGAAAATTCGGGTTGTTCTCCAGGATGTCGTTTTACCATTCCAGATAAATCGCCAAACAATTCTCATCCTGCTCAATCAACTGAAGAATTAGCTGCTTTGTTATCTGCTTTTATATCTTCATCGTCTGGATCAATTTTTGGTCAAGTTAGTGATGCTAGTTTAAGTGGAACTGAGTTAGAACAGCTGGATGATGATCAATTAGCTGAATTAGATCTGCATTGGCAATTTGCAATGATGGTTGAAAAAGGAAGACGATTTATCAAGAAACATGGAAAGAATTCTTTTGTTCCAGGAAATAGAAAATTGGGTTTGGATAAATCTAAAGTAAAGTGTTACAATTGTTCCAAGGTTGGACATTTTGCTCGTGAGTGTTCTCAATCATCATCTGATAAAAGTAAGTCTGATAAGAATGACGCAAAAGCTATGATGGCTCAAGCTCAAGCAGATAAAGAATTTGATGAATGGTCAAAACAATTTGACAAATCACCTATTGCTTTGACTGCTATTCAAGATACGTGTGCCGACTCAGATGAATTTTGTTATATCAACGGCCAACCTGTGGCTTTAATGGCAAATGTCGAAGTTGAATCAAGTGGGTATATGTCTGAGACCACTACATCTAAAACAAGTGATTCTGAAGTTAGTGGGTATGAGTCAACTTGTGAATTTTATGCTGAAAAGGATAGAAAAATTCGTGAATTGGTTCAAGAAAAGGAAGGGTTAATGCTTTAGAGAACACTGAAGGAAACAGAATTAGAAAGTTTCAAGAAGAAAGCTGAAAATTATGATGAGATTTGCAAAATAAATGAGAAATTAATAAATGAAAAGGATGAGTTGATGGAAGAGATTGTCAAGCTTAAGAGCAATATGGATGACATAGTTGCTCAAGATAAGGAACAACTTCTGAAGTTGAAAACTGAGAATGAGGAGTTGGTTAAAAGTGTTGAGAAATGGGAGAGTGAAGCAAAAGACGCCATTGAAGATTTTGATGCTTTGTTTAGCAAATCCAAAACAAAATTGGATTCGCTTCAGCAATTGTATGATGATCTTCAAAAAGAGTTTGATGAAGTTAATGCAAAAGAAAGTGATCGTCAAAAGGAACATTCCATCTTACTTGACAAAGTTGCAAGCTTGACACATGACAACAAACTGTTGACAAGAAACATTGAAATTCATGAAGGCAGAAGGCAGGGTGAAGAACATTACTCAGGAAGTTTATGATGCCCACGATCAAATGAGACAAACGAAATTTTGTCAAATTAAGCTTCAGAGAAATTGATTGCATCGGAAAGGACATTGGGTGAAGCTCTAAGGAAAATATCTGATTTAAATGTTGAGATTCTGGATCTGAAACGTCAATTGCACAACTTGAAGAATTCACATTCTTTCACAAGCTATTTGTGCAAAGATGAGAATTTCAAGAAAGTTTTTGGTAGTGAAGAATATAATCAAATTCCACATCCGGTTATCTCATCTGATGCTCTTGATGATATTCATTCTTCTGGTATTGATGGAGATTATTATGAGTTTGTTTCTGAGATGTCTGAGAGAAAAGAATCGAAGTCTTCAACCAAGAAAGTTGAGAAAGATAAAAGTTTGATGGAACAATCTATTAAGTTTGTTTCTGGTGGACTTGCTGTTGCTGATAATAATGTGTCTGATGGTCAGAAGGTGAAGCCCGATGAACAGATAGAATCTGACGCATCAGTTGCTGCTACGCGTGTTAAAACTAATAATTTGCAAGGTATTAAAGCTAAGTTCACTGAGGTTGCCCAAGCTGGTTCTTCTCAGTCTCAAGTGGAGTTGTCCGACTTACCCGATTATAAACGATCTGGTTTGGGTAATCATAATCACAGAGTTGCTCAGAAAGTTCAGAAGAACATGCCAAAGAAGACACCTAAGGCGAAAAAAGATACTAGTCTTGAACAGATATATCATCTGGCGCAGGTGTTTGTATCCACCATGGAAAAGGGATTCGGAGGAAAGATAAAGAAGAAAGCTTCATCTACAAGTTCTCCGAAAGAATCTTCCGCTTCGGGTTCAAATTCCACACCTCGAAGTCCTACATCAAAATGGGTACATTCTAACCGCTTTCAAGTTTTTGATGATATGTCTGATCATTTTGAATCTGATGATAGATGTCATCCAGTTCAGGGCAAATCACAATCTAAACGATCATATCGTTTGTGCTATCAATGTCGCCGAAAGGGACACATGGCACAGGATTGTTCTGAAACTAGTAAAAGATCATTTTCAAACAAATCTGCCACATTTATCGATGAATCAGGCAGAATTTTTACTGAGTCCACACCGTCTAACACTAAGTCTAAAAAGAAATAATTTTTTAAATTTGATTCAAGTGTTGAAGGTTCATCACAGGATGATGTCTCGGTAAAAACAGAAAAGGTCAAAATGCAGTGGCGACCTAAAGTGGCCAGCAAAGCTGCAAATGATTTTGTGGAAGACACTAGTCAACCAGAAGCTGTGTGCTTCGGGTCATTTGAGTACTAATCCTTATAACCAGTGTGCAGGTATTCCTAGAAGACCCGTTGGTGATTGCAAAGTTGCTGATGGAGGAGTATTTTGCGTTCTTAACTTAAACTGAATGATTCATTTTTCAAAACTAAAAGTTTTTCTGAAAGCTTAAACTGAAAAGGTATCAGTATCGATTGGTCAATTTTCTTTCTTTTACATTTCGTATGTCGTTTAGGGAGAGAAAATTGAAAAGCCAAAAATAGTGTCTTTGTGTTTTTTATTAAAATGAAAATCCAAAAATAGAGTTTTCATTTTAAGGGGAAGAAAATGAAAAATTCAAAAACATTGAAAAATGAAAAATACAAAAACATTGAAAAATGGAAAAATACAAAAACATTGAAAAATGAGAAATTGTATCCGTCATGATTGGGAAATGACGGTACATTGGCTTACGTGTCTGTCTCATGGATAAAATAGATGAAAAAGCCATAAGATCATTGTTTGATGTACTTGGTAGGCTCGGCATTTAATCAGAAAGTATTCAGATGTGATAAACACATTAAATACTAATGCTTGACCAAGTGGACAACATCTTGATGCATATCTCATGATATATCAAGAAAAGATATGTGAAAAAGAAAATGAGAAGTCACTGTGGATACATGTGTTCATTTTGCAAAGATTTAAACTTGTTTGATTTTCTTGATTTTGTCAAACGTTCGGACTTTCTCTGCGTGTCGAAAGACCGACCTGATTGTTGTTCGTTTCACGTTCTGCTTTATTTTCTTTGGTGTTTCGTATAACTCATCGGACTTTCTCTGCGTGTACGGGAGTACCGACCTGATTGTTGTTGGGTTATACAATTTCAACTTGTTTTATTTTCTTATTTTGTTAAATCCGAGGCCTTATCTGCGTATCGAAAGATCGACCTTAAGGTAGACGATTTAACATTCTTATTTCTTTTTGCATGGAACACAGTTGACTGAATCATGAATACAATCATTATGTGATTAAATCACAAATGAAATCACAAAGTGTGATATAAAAAGCAAAAACATATATGAGTATGTCTGATAGTGTGGGGTACACTGGTCAACGCAAACTTAATCAATACAATAACATATCCAGATGTTATGAGTATGATTGTGACTGAGTTTAAGGTGGACAAATTATACCAGTAATCGACATGAATTATGTGCTAAAATAATTGAAATTGAAGTGTAGTTCAGCATGTCATGACCAATATGATCCCAAGTTGTGATCTTTCTCGCAAAATACAAAAATAGTGTGTGATTCAGTATTTCATTTCTGTATTGCATTCATGTTTCATATCTAAAAAAATTCAAAAAGATTTTCGTTGTGTTTTGATATAAAGTTTCAAAAAGCCAAAAAGATTTTGTTTCTTATTTGTTTTCGACCGATCGATACTTGATACAAAATTCAAAATTTCAAAACTATATCTTGGATTCTCGAAGAGAAGTTTTGTGCCAAGATTAAATTAATTTTCAAAAGAAAAGGAAAGTTGCGTTTCTGTCTTCTGAAATTGCAGGTTATCTGAGTGCAACAACTCAAGCATGGTGATAAGGGGAGTATGTTTTATCTTTCACAAGTGGATCTTGA
>JBCNJP010000078.1:181041-206166 GCA_039602395.1 Deinandra increscens subsp. villosa | reverse complement strand
GATGGCCCAATAAGGTGTGTTTAGTAGGGCAATGAGGGTCGACTGGGACCAATAAGTCCTAGTAAGGTGTGTCTTATATAACCAATAAGTTCTGTCTAGGACCAATGATGGCCCAATAATGTGTGTTTAAGGGCAATGAGGGTGAGTTGGGACCAATGAGTCCCAATAAAGTGTGTATATAACTAATAAGTTGTGTTTACGACCAAATATGGCCCAATAAGGTGTGTTTAGTTGGGACCAATGAGTCCCACAAATGTGTGTATATAACTAATACGTTGTGTTTAGGACCAATTATGGCACAATAAAGTGGGTTTAGGGACAGTGAGGGTTAGTTGGAACCAATGAGTCCTAATAAGGTGTTTATATAACCAATAAGTTGTGTTTACGACCAATTATGGCCCAATATGGTGTGTTTAGTAGGGCAATGAGGATCGGTTGGGACCAATAAGTCCTAGTAATGTGTGTCTTATATAACCAATAAGTTGTGTTTAGGACCAATGATGGCCTAATAATGTGTGTTTAAGGGCAATGAGGGTCAGTTAGGACAAATGAGTCCCAATAAAGTGTGTATATAACTAATAAGTTGTGTTTACGACCAATTATGGCCCAATAAGGTGTGTTTAGTTGGGACTAATGAGTCCCACTAATGTGTGCATATAACCAATACGTTGTGTTTAGGAACAATGATGGCACCATAAAGTAGGTTTAGGGACAATGAGGGTTAGTTGGCACCAATGAGTCCTAATAAGGTGTTTATATAACTAATAAGTTGTGTTTATGACCAATTATGGCCCAATGTGGTGTGTTTAGTTGGGACTAATGAGTCCCTCTAAGGTGTGTATATAACCAATAAGTTATGTAAAGAACCAATGATGGCCCAATAAGGTGTGTTTAGTAGGGCAATGAGAGTCGGTTAGAACCAATGAGTCATAGTAAGGTGTGTATATAACCAATAAGTTGTGTTTAGGACCAATGATGGCCCAATAATGTGTGTTTAGTTGGGACTAATGAGTCCCACTAAGTTGTGTATATAACCAATAAGTTGTGTTTAGGACCAATGATGGCCCAATAAGGTGTGTTTAGTAGGGCAATGAGGGTCGGTATGGACCAATAAGTCCTAGTAAGGTGTGTCGTATATAACCAATAAGTTGTGTTTAGGACCAATGATGGCCCAATAATGTGTGTTTAAGAGCAATGAGGGTCCGTTGGGACCAATGAGTCCCAATAAAGTGTGTACATAACCAATAAGTTGTGTTTACGACCAATTATGGCCCAAAAAGGTGTGTTTAGTTGGGACCAATGAGTCCCACTAATGTGTGTATATGACCAATACGTTGTATTTAGGACCAATGATGGCACAATAAAGTGGGTTTAGGGACAATGAGGGTTAGTTGGCACCAATGAGTCCTAATAAGGTGTTTATATAACCAATAAGTTGTGTTTACGACCAATTATGGCCCAATATGGTGTGTTTAGTTGGGACTAATGAGTCCCACTAAGGTGTGTATATAACCAATAAGTTATGTTTAGGACCAATGATGGCGCAATAAGGTGTGTTTAGTAGGGCAATGAGGGTCGGTTAGGACCAATAAGTCCTAGTAAGGTGTGCATATAACCAATAAGTTGTGTTTAGGACCAATGATGGCCTAATAATGTGTGTTTAGTTGGGACTATTGAGTCCCACTAAGGTTTGTATATAACCAATAAGTTGTGTTTAGGACCAATGATGGCCCAATAAGGTGTGTTTAATAGGGCAATGAGGGTCAGTTGGCACCAATGAGTCCTAATAAGGTGTGTATATAACCAATAAGTTGTGTTTAGGACCAATTATGGCCCAATATGGTGTGTTTAGTTGGGACTAATGAGTCCCACTAAGGTGTGTATATAACCAATAAGTTATGTTTTGGACTAATGATGGCCCAATAAGGTGTGTTTAGTAGGGCAATGAGGGTCGGCTGGGACCAATAAATCCTAGTAAGGTGTGTCTTATATAACCAATAAGGTGTGTCTAGGACCAATGATGGCCCAATAATGTGTGTTTAAGGGCAATGAGGGTGAGTTGGGACCAATGAGTCCCAATAAAGTGTGTATATAACTAATAAGTTGTGTTTACGACCAAATATGGCCCAATAAGGTGTGTTTAGTTGGGACCAATGAGTCCCACTAATGTGTGTATATAACTAATACGTTGTGTTTAGGACCAATTATGGCACAATAAAGTGGGTTTAGGGACAGTGAGGGTTAGTTGGAACCAATGAATCCTAATAAGGTGTTTATATAACTAATAAGTTGTGTTTACGGCCAATTATGGCCCAATATGGTGTGTTTAGTAGGGCAATGAGGATCGGTTGGGACCAATAAGTCCTAGTAATGTGTGTCTTATATAACCAATAATTTGTGTTTAGGACCAATGATGGCCCAATAATGTGTGTTTAAGGGCAATGAGGGTCAGTTGGGACCAATGAGTCCCAATAAGGTGTGTATATAACCAATAAGTTTTGTTTAAGACCAATTATGGCCCAATAAGGTATGTTTAGTTGGCACCAATGAGTCCCACTAATGTGTGTATATAACCAATACGTTGTGTTTAGGACCAATGATGGCACAAAAAAGTGTGTTTAGGGACAATGAGGGTCAATTGGCACCAATGGTTCCTAATAAGGTGTGTATATAACCAATAAGTTGTGTTTACGACCAATTATGGCCCAATATGGTGTGTTTAGTTGGGACTAATGAGTCCCACTAAGGTGTGTATATAACCAATAAGTTATGTTTTGGACTAATGATGGTCCAATAAGGTGTGTTTAGTAGGGCAATGAGGGTCGGCTGGGACCAATAAGTCTTATTAAGGTGTGTATATAACCAATAAGTTGTGTTTAGGACCAATGATGGCCCAATAATGTGTGTTTAAGGGCAATGAGGGTCAGTTGGGCCCAATGCGTCCCAATAAAGTGTGTATATAACCAATAAGTTATGTTTACGACCAATTATGGCCCAATAAGGTGTGTTTAGTTGGGACCAATGAGTCCCACTAATGTGTGTATATAACCAATACGTTGTGTTTAGGAGCAATGATGGCCCAATAAGGTGTGTTTAGTAGGGCAATGAGGATCGGTTGGGACCAATAAGTCCAAGTAAGGTGTGTCTTATATAACCAATAAGTTGTGTTTAGGACCAATGATGGCCTAATAATGTGTGTTTAAGGGCAATGAGGGTCAGTTAGGACCAATGAGTCCCAATAAAGTGTGTATATAACTAATAAGTTGTGTTTACGACCAATTATGGCCCAATAAGGTGTGTTTAGTTGGGACTAATGAGTCCCACTAATGTGTGCATATAACCAATACGTTGTGTTTAGGACCAATGATGGCACAATAAAGTAGGTTTAGGGACAATGAGGGTTAGTTGGCACCAATGAGTCCTAATAAGGTGTATATATAACCAATAAGTTGTGTTTATGACCAATTATGGCCCAATATGGTGTGTTTAGTTGGGACTAATGAGTCCCACTAAGGTGTGTATATAACCAATAAGTTATGTTTAGGACCAATGATGGCCCAATAAGGTGTGTTTAGTAGGGCATTGAGGGTCGGTTAGAACCAATGAGTCATAGTAAGGTGTTTATATAACCAATAAGTTGTGTTTAGGACCAATGATGGCCCAATAATGTGTGTTTAGTTGGGACTAATGAGTCCCACTAAGTTGTGTATATAACCAATAAGTTGTGTTTAGGACCAATGATGGCCCAATAAGGTGTGTTTAATAGGGCAATGAGGGTCAGTTGGCACCAATGAGTCCTAATAAGGTGTGTATATAACCAATAAGTTGTGTTTAGGACCAATTATGGCCCAATATGGTGTGTTTAGTTGGGACTAATGAGTACCACTAAGGTGTGTATATAACCAATAAGTTATGTTTTGGACTAATGATGGCCCAATAAGGTGTGTTTAGTAGGGCAATAAGGGTCGGCTGGGACCAATAAGTCCTAGTAAGGTGTGACTTATATAACCAATAACTTGTGTCTAGGACCAATGATGGCCCAATAATGTGTGTTTAAGGGCAATGAGGGTGAGTTGGGACCAATGAGT
Organism: Deinandra increscens subsp. villosa; assembly: GCA_039602395.1. Classification (NCBI taxonomy): domain Eukaryota; kingdom Viridiplantae; phylum Streptophyta; class Magnoliopsida; order Asterales; family Asteraceae; genus Deinandra; species Deinandra increscens. Next base: position 202,078 of record JBCNJP010000078.1, on the reverse strand, counting down.
CCCAATAAAGTGTGTATATAACTAATAAGTTATGTCTACGACCAAATATGGCCCAATAAGGTGTGTTTAGTTGGGACCAATGAGTCCCACTAATGTGTGTATATAACTAATACGTTGTGTTTAGGACCAATGATGGCACAATAAAGTGGGTTTAGGGACAGTGAGGGTTAGTTGGAACCAATGAATCCTAATAAGGTGTTTATATAACTAATAAGTTGTGTTTACGACCAATTATGGCCCAATATGGTGTGTTTAGTAGGGCAATGAGGATCGGTTGGGACCAATAAGTCCTAGTAATGTGTGTCTTATATAACCAATAATTTGTGTTTAGGACCAATGATGGCCCAATAATGTGTGTTTAAGGGCAATGAGGGTCAGTTGGGACCAATGAGTCCCAATAAGGTGTGTATATAACCAATAAGTTTTGTTTAAGACCAATTATGGACCAATAAGGTGTGTTTAGTTGGGACTAGTGGGTCCCACTAATGTGTGTATATAACCAATACGTTGTGTTTAGGACCAATGATGGCACAATAAAGTGGGTTTAGGGACAATGAGGGTTAGTTGGCACCAATGAGTCCTAATAAGGTGTTTATATAACCAATAAGTTGTGTTTACGACCAATATGGCCCAATATGGTGTGTTTAGTTGGGACTAATGAGTCCCACTAAGGTGTGTATATAACCAATAAGTTATGTTTAGGACCAATGATGGCCCAATAAGGTGTGTTTAGTAGGGCAATGAGGGTCGGTTAGAACCAATGAGCCCTAGTAACGTGTGTATATAACCAATAAGTTGTGTTTAGGACCAGTGATGGCCCAATAATGTGTGTTTAGTTGGGACTAATGAGTCCCACTAAGTTGTGTATATAACCAATAAGTTGTGTTTAGGACCAATGATGGCCCAATAAGTTGTGTTTAGTAGGGCAATTAGGGTCGGTATGGACCAATAAGTCCTAGTAAGGTGTGTCGTATATAACCAATAAGTTGTGTTTAGGACCAATGATGGCCCAATAATGTGTGTTTAAGAGCAATGAGGGTCCGTTGGGACCAATGAGTCCCAATAAAGTGTGTACATAACCAATAAGTTGTGTTTACGACCAATTATGGCCCAAAAAGGTGTGTTTAGTTGGGACTGATGAGTCCCACTAATGTGTGTATATGACCAATACATTGTATTTAGGACCAATGATGGCACAATTAAGTGGGTTTAGGGACAATGAGGGTTAGTTGGCACCAATGAGTCCTAATAAGGTGTTTATATAACCAATAAGTTGTGTTTACGACCAATTATGGCTCAATATGGTGTGTTTAGTTGGGACTAATGAGTCCCACTAAGGTGTGTATATAACCAATAAGTTATGTTTAGGACCAATGATGGCGCAATAAGGTGTGTTTAGTAGGGCAATGAGGGTCGGTTAGGACCAATAAGTCCTAGTAAGGTGTGCATATAACCAATAAGTTGTGTTTAGGACCAATGATGGCCTAATAATGTGTGTTTAGTTGGGACTAATGAGTCCCACTAAGGTGTGTATATAACCAATAAGTTGTGTTTAGGACCAATGATGGCCCAATAAGGTGTGTTTAATAAGGCAATGAGGGTCGGTTGGGACCAATATGTCCTAGTAAGGTGTGTCTTATATAACCAATAAGTTGTGTTTAGGACCAATGATGGCCCAATAATGTGTGTTTAAGGGAAATGAGGGTCAGTTGGGACCAATGAGTCCCAATAAAGTGTGTATATAACTAATAAGTTGTGTTTACGACCAATTATGGCCCAATAAGGTGTGTTTAGTTGGGACTAATAAGTCCCACTAATGTGTGTATATAACCAATAAGTTGTGTTTAGGACCAATGATGGCATAATAAAGTGGGTTTAGGGACAATGAGGATTAGTTGGCACCAATGAGTCCTAATAAGGTGTTTATATAACCAATAAGTTGTGTTTACGACCTATTATGGCCCAATATGGTGTGTTTAGTTGGGACTAATGAGTCCCACTAAGGTGTGTATATAACCAATAAGTTATGTTTAGGACCAATGATGGCCCAATAAGGTGTGTTTAGTAGGGCAATGAGGGTCGGTTAGAACCAATAAGTCCTAGTAACGTGTGTATATAACCAATAAGTTGTGTTTAGGACCAGTGATGGCCCAATAATGTGTGTTTAGTTGGGACTAACGAGTCCCACTAACGTGTGTATATAACCAATAAGTCGTGTTTAGGACCAATGATGGCCCAATAAGGTGTGTTTAGTAGGGCAATGAGGGTCGGTATGGACCAATAAGTCCTAGTAAGGTGTGTCTTATATAACCAATAAGTTGTGTTTAGGACCAATGATGGCCCAATAATGTCTGTTTAAGGGAAATGAGGGTCCGTTGGGACCAATGAGTCCCAATAAAGTGTGTATATAACCAATAAGTTGTGTTTACGACCAATTATGGCCCAAAAAGGTGTGTTTAGTTGGGACCAATGAGCCCACTAATGAGTGTAAATGACCAATACATTGTATTTAGGACAAATGATGGCACAATAAATTGGGTTTAGGGACAATGAGGGTTAGTTGGCACCAATGAGTCCTAATAAGGTGTTTATATAACCAATAAGTTGTGTTTACGACCAATTATGGCCCAATATGGTGTGTTTAGTTGGGACTAATGAGTCCCACTAAGGTGTGTATATAACCAATAAGTTATGTTTAGGACCAATGATGGTGCAATAAGGTGTGTTTAGTAGGGCACTGAGGGTCGGTTAGGACCAATAAGTCCTAGTAAGGTGTGTATATAACCAATAAGTTGTGTTTAGGACCAATGATGGCCCAATAAGGTGTGTTTAATAGGGCAATGAGGTTCGGTAGGGACCAATATGTCCTAGTAAGGTGTGTCTTATATAACCAATAAGTTGTGTTTAGGACCAATGATGGCCCAATAAAGTGTGTTTAGTAGGGCAATGAGGGTCGGTTAGAATTAATAAGTCCTAGTAACGTGTGTATATAACTAATAAGTTGTGTTTACGACCAATTATGGCCCAATAAGGTGTGTTTAGTTGGGACTAATGAGTCCCACTAATGTGTGTATATAACCAATACGTTGTGTTTAGGACCAATGATGGCACAATAAAGTGGGTTTAGGGACAATGAGGGTTAGTTGGCACCAATGAGTCCTAATAAGGTGTTTATATAACCAATAAGTTGTGTTTACGACCAATTATGGCCCAATATGGTGTGTTTAGTTGGGACTAATGAGTCCCACTAAGGTGTGTATATAACCAATAAGTTATGTTTAGGACCAATGATGGCCCAATAAGGTGTGTTTAGTAGGGCAATGAGGGTCGGTTAGAACCAATGAGTCCTAGTAACGTGTGTATATAACCAATAAGTTGTGTTTAGGACCAGTGATGGCCCAATAATGTGTGTTTAGTTGGGACTAATGAGTCCCACTAAGGTGTGTATATAACCAATAAGTTGTGTTTAGGACCAATGATGGCCCAATAAGGTGTGTTTAGTAGGGCAATGAGGATCGGTATGGACCAATAAGTCCTAGTAAGGTGTGTCTTATATAACCAATAAGTTGTGTTTAGGACCAATGAGTCCCAATAAAGTGTGTATATAACAAATAAGTTGTGTTTACGACCAATTATGGCCCAAAAAGGTGTGTTTAGTTGGGACCAATGAGTCCCACCAATGAGTGTATATGACCAATACGTTGTATTTAGGACAAATGATGGCACAATAAAGTGGGTTTAGGGACAATGAGGGTTAGTTGGCACCAATGAGTCCTAATAAGGTGTTTATATAACCAATAAGTTGTGTTTACGACCAATTATGGCCCAATATGGTGTGTTTAGTTGGGACTAATGAGTCCCACTAAGGTGTGTATATAACCAATAAGTTGTGTTTAGGACCAATGATGGCCCTATAAGGAGTGTTTAGTAGGGCAATGAGGGTCGGTTGGGACCAATAATTCCTAGTAAGGTGTGTCTTATATAACCAATAAGTTGTGTTTAGGACCAATGATGGCCCAATAATGTGTGTTTAAGGGAAATGAGGGTCAGTTGGGACCAATGAGTCCCAATAAAGTGTGTATATAACCAATAAGTTGTGTTTACGACCAATTATGGCCCAATATGGTGTGTTTAGTTGGGACTAATGAGTCCCACTAAGGTGTGTATATAACCAATAAGTTATGTTTAGGACCAATGATGGCCCAATAAGGTGTGTTTAGTAGGGCAATGAGGGTCGGTTAGAACCAATGAGTCCTAGTAACGTGTGTATATAACCAATAAGTTGTGTTTAGGACCAGTGATGGCCCAATAATGTGTGTTTAGTTGGGACTAATGAGTCCCACTAAGGTGTGTATATAACCAATAAGTTGTGTTTAGGACCAATGATGGCCCAATAAGGTGTGTTTAGTAGGGCAATGAGGATCGGTATGGACCAATAAGTCCTAGTAAGGTGTGTCTTATATAACCAATAAGTTGTGTTTAGGACCAATGAGTCCCAATAAAGTGTGTATATAACAAATAAGTTGTGTTTACGACCAATTATGGCCCAAAAAGGTGTGTTTAGTTGGGACCAATGAGTCCCACTAATGTGTGCATATAACCAATACGTTGTATTTAGGACCAATGATGGCACAATAAAGTGGGTTTAGGGACAATGAGGGTTTGTTGGCACCAATGAGTCCTAATAAGGTGTTTATATAACCAATAAGTTGTGTTTACGACCAATTATGGCCCAATATGGTGTGTTTAGTTGGGACTAATGAGTCCCACTGAGGTGTGTATATAACCAATAAGTTATGTTTTGGACTAATGATGGTCCAATAAGGTGTGTTTAGTAGGGCAATGAGGGTCGGCTGGGACCAATAAGTCCAAGTAAGGTGTGTCTTATATAACCAATAAGTTGTGTTTAGGACCAATGATGGCCCAATAATGTGTGTTTAGTTGGGACTAATGAGTCCCACTAAGGTGTGTATATAACCAATAAGTTGTGTTTAGGACCAATGATGGCCCAATAAGGTGTGTTTAATAGGGCAATGAGGTTCGGTTGGGACCAATATGTCCTAGTAAGGTGTGTCTTATATTACCAATAATTTGTGTTTAGGACCAATGATGGCCCAATAATGTGTGTTTAAGGAAAATGAGGGTCAGTTGGGACCAATGAGTCCTAATAAAGTGTGTATATAACTAATAAGTTGTGTTTACGACCAATTATGGCCCAATAAGGTGTGTTTAGTTGGGACTAATGAGTCCCACTAATGTGTGTATATAACCAATACGTTGTGTTTAGGACCAGTGATGGCACAATAAAGTGGGTTTAGGGACAATGAGGGTTAGTTGGCACCAATGAGTCCTAATAAGGTGTTTATATAGCCAATAAGTTGTGTTTACGACCAATTATGGCCCAATATGGTGTGTTTAGTTGGGACTAATGAGTCCCACTAAGGTGTGTATATAACCAATAAGTTATGTTTTGGACTAATGATGGTCCAATAAGGTGTGTTTAGTAGGGCAATGAGGGTCGGCTGGGACCAATAAGTCCAAGTAAGGTGTGTCTTATATAACCAATAAGTTGTGTTTAGGACCAATGATGGCCCAATAATGTGTGTTTAGTTGGGACTAATGAGTCCCACTAAGGTGTGTATATAACCAATAAGTTGTGTTTAGGACCAATGATAGCCCAATAAGGTGTGTTTAATAGGGCGATGAGGTTCGGTTGGGACCAATATGTCCTAGTAAGGTGTGTCTTATATTACCAATAAGTTGTGTTTAGGACCAATGATGGCCCAATAATGTGTGTTTAAGGGAAATGAGGGTCAGTTGGGACCAATGAGTTCTAATAAAGTGTGTTTATAACTAATAAGTTGTGTTTACGACCAATTATGGCCCAATAAGGTGTGTTTAGTTGGGACTAATGAGTCCCACTAATGTGTGTATATAACCAATACGTTGTGTTTAGGACCAATGATGGCATAATAAAGTGGGTTTAGGGACAATGAGGGTTAGTTGGCACCAATGAGTCCTAATAAGGTGTTTATATAACCAATAAGTTGTGTTTAGGACCAATTATGGCCCAATATGGTGTGTTTAGTTGGGATTAATGAGTCCCACTAAGGTGTGTATATAACCAATAAGTTATGTTTAGGACCAATGATGGCCCAATAAGGTGTGTTTAGTAGGGCAATGAGGGTCGGTTAGAACCAATGAGTCCTAGTAACGTGTGTATATAACCAATAAGTTGTGTTTAGGACCAGTGATGGCCCAATAATGTGTGTTTAGTTGGGACTAATGAGTCCCACTAAGGTGTGTATATAACCAATAAGTTATGTTTAGGACCAATGATGGCCCAATAAGGTGTGTTTAGTAGGGCAATGAGGGTCGGCTGGGACCAATAAGTCCAAGTAAGGTGTGTCTTATATAACCAATAAGTTGTGTTTAGGACCAATGATGGCCCAATAATGTGTGTTTAGTTGGGACTAATGAGTCCCACTAAGGTGTGTATATAACCAATAAGTTGTGTTTAGGACCAATGATGGCCCAATAAGGTGTGTTTAATAGGGCAAGGAGGTTCGGTTGGGACCAATATGTCCTAGTAAGGTGTGTATTATATTACCAATAAGTTGTGTTTAGGACCAATGATGGCCCAATAATGTGTGTTTAAGGGAAATGAGGGTCAGTTGGGACCAATGAGTCCTAATAAAGTGTGTATATAACTAATAAGTTGTGTTTACGACCAATTATGGCCCAATAAGGTGTGTTTAGTTGGGACTAATGAGTCCCACTAATGTGTGTATATAACCAATACGTTGTGTTTAGGACCAATGATGGCACAATAAAGCGGGTTTAGGGACAATGAGGGTTAGTTGGCACCAATGAGTCCTAATAAGGTGTTTATATAACCAATAAGTTGTGTTTAGGACCAATTATGGCCCAATATGGTGTGTTTAGTTGGGACTAATGAGTCCCACTAAGGTGTGTATATAACCAATAAGTTATGTTTAGGACCAATGATGGCCCAATAAGGTGTGATTAGTAGGGCAATGAGGGTCGGTTAGAACCAATGAGTCCTAGTAACGTGTGTATATAACCAATAAGTTGTGTTTAGGACCAGTGATGGCCCAATAATGTGTGTTTAGTTGGGACTAATGAGTCCCACTAAGGTGTATATATAACCAATAAGTTATGTTTAGGACCAATGATGGCCCAATAAGGTGTGTTTAGTAGGGCAGTGAGGGTCGGTATGGACCAATAAGTCCTAGTAAGGTGTGTCTTATATAACCAATAAGTTGTGTTTAGGACCAATGATGGCCCAATAATGTCTGTTTAAGGGAAATGAGGGTCCGCTGGGACCAATGAGTCCCAATAAAGTGTGTATATAACCAATAAGTTGTGTTTACGACCAATTATGGCCCAATATGGTGTGTTTAGTTGGGACTAATGAGTCCCACTAAGGTGTGTATATAACCAATAAGTTATGTTTAGGACCAATGATGGCGCAATAAGGTGTGTTTAGTAGGGCAATGAGGGTCGGTTAGGACCAATAAGTCCTAGTAAGGTGTGTATATAATTAATAAGTTGTGTTTACGACCAATTATGGCCCAATAAGGTGTGTTTAAGTGGGACCAATGAGTCCCACTAATGTGTGCATATAACCAATACGTTGTGTTTAGGACCAATGATGGCACAATAAAGTGGGTTTAGGGACAATGAGGGTTTGTTGGCACCAATGAGACCTAATAAGGTGTTTATATAACCAATAATTTGTGTTTACGACCAATTATGGCCCAATATGGTGTGTTTAGTTGGGACTAATGAGTCCCACTAAGGTGTGTATATAACCAATAAGTTATGTTTTGGACTAATGATGGTCCAATAAGGTGTGTTTAGTAGGGCAATGAGGGTCGGCTGGGACCAATAAGTCCAAGTAAGGTGTGTCTTATATAACCAATAAGTTGTGTTTAGGACCAATGATGGCCCAATATGGTGTGTTTAGTTGGGACTAATGAGTCCCACTAAGGTGTGTATATAACCAATAAATTATGTTTAGGACCAAGGATGGCCCAATAAGGTGTGATTAGTAGGGCAATGAGGGTCGGTTAGAACCAATGAGTCCTAGTAACGTGTGTATATAACCAATAAGTTGTGTTTAGGACCAGTGATGGCCCAATAATGTGTGTTTAGTTGGGACTAATGAGTCCCACTAAGGTGTGTATATAACCAATAAGTTATGTTTAGGACCAATAATGGCCCAATAAGGTGTGTTTAGTAGGGCAATGAGGGTCGGTATGGACAAATAAGTCCTAGTAAGGTGTGTCTTATATAACCAATAAGTTATGTTTAGGACCAATGATGGCCCAATAATGTCTGTTTAAGGGAAATGAGGGTTCGCTGGGACCAATGAGTCCTAATAAAGTGTGTATATAACCAATAAGTTGTGTTTACGACCAATTATGGCCCGATATGGTGTGTTTAGTTGGGACTAATGAGTCCCACTAAGGTGTGTATATAACCAATAAGTTATGTTTAGGACCAATGATGGCGCAATAAGGTGTGTTTAGTAGGGCAATGAGGGTCGGTTAGGACCAATAAGTCCTAGTAAGGTGTGTATATAACCAATAAGTTGTGTTTACGACCAATTATGGCCCAATAAGGTGTGTTTAGTTGGGACCAATGAGTCCCACTAATGTGTGCATATAACCAATACGTTGTGTTTAGGACCAATGATGGCACAATAAAGTGGGTTTAGGGACAATGAGGGTTTGTTGGCACCAATGAGACCTAATAAGGTGTTTATATAACCAATAAGTTGTGTTTACGACCAATTATGGCCCAATATGGTGTGTTTAGTTGGGGCTAATGAGTCCCACTAAGGTGTGTATATAACCAATAAGTTATGTTTTGGACTAATGATGGTCCAATAAGGTGTGTTTAGTAGGGCAATGAGGGTCGGCTGGGACCAATAAGTCCAAGTAAGGTGTGTCTTATATAACCAATAAGTTGTGTTTAGGACCAATGATGGCCCAATAATATGTGTTTAGTTGGGACTAATGAGTCCCACTAAGGTGTGTATATAACCAATAAGTTGTGTTTAGGACCAATGATGGCCCAATAAGGTGTGTTTAATAGGGCAATGAGGTTCGGTTGGGACCAATATGTCCTAGTAAGGTGTGTCTTATATTTCCAATAATTTGTGTTTAGGACCAATGATGGCCCAATAATGTGTGTTTAAGGGAAATGAGGGCCAGTTGGGACCAATGAGTCCTAATAAAGTGTGTATATAACTAATAAGTTGTGTTTACGACCAATTATGGCCCAATAAGGTGTGTTTAGTTGGGACTAATGAGTCCCACTAATGTGTGTATATAACCAATACGTTGTGTTTAGGACCAATGATGGCACAATAAAGTGGGTTTAGGGACAATGAGGGTTAGTTGGCACCAATGAGTCCTAATAAGGTGTTTATATAACCAATAAGTTGTGTTTACGACCAATTATGGCCCAATATGGTGTGTTTAGTTGGGACTAATGAGTCCCACTAAGGTGTGTATATAACCAATAAGTTATGTTTTGGACTAATGATGGTCCAATAAGGTGTGTTTAGTAGGGCAATGAGGGTCGGCTGGGGCCAATAAGTCCAAGTAAGGTGTGTCTTATATAACCAATAAGTTGTGTTTAGGACCAATGATGGCCCAATAATGTGTGTTTAGTTGGGACTAATGAGTCCCACTAAGGTGTGTATATAACCAATAAGTTGTGTTTAGGACCAATGATGGCCCAATAAGGTGTGTTTAATAGGGCAATGAGGTTCATTTGGGACCAATATGTCCTAGTAAGGTGTGTCTTATATAACCAATAAGTTGTGTTTTGGACCAGTGATGGCCCAATAATGTGTGTTTAGTTGGGACTAATGAGTCCCACTAAGGTGTGTATATAACCAATAAGTTATGTTTAGGACCAATTATGGCCCAATAAGGTGTGTTTAATAGGGCAATGAGGGTCGGTTGGGACCAATATGTCCTAGTAAGGTGTGTCTTATATAACCAATAAGTTGTGTTTAGGACCAATAATGTGTGTTTAAGGGAAATGAGGGTCAGTTGGGACCAATGAGTCCCAATAAAGTGTGTATATAACTAATAAGTTGTGTTTACGACCAATTATGGCCCAATAAGGTGTGTTTAGTTGGGACTAATAAGTCCCAATAATGTGTGTATATAACCAATACGTTGTGTTTAGGACCAATGATGGCACAATAAAGTGGGTTTAGGGACAATGAGGATTAGTTGGCACCAATGAGTCCTAATAAGGTGTTTATATAACCAATAAGTTGTGTTTACGACCAATTATGGCCTAATATGGTGTGTTTAGTTGGGACTAATGAGTCCCACTAAGGTGTGTATATAACCAATAAGTTATGTTTAGGACCAATGATGGCCCAATAAGGTGTGTTTAGTAGGGCAATGAGGGTCGGTTAGAACCAATAAGTCCTAGTAACGTGTGTATATAACCAATAAGCTGTGTTTAGGACCAGTGATGGCCCAATAATGTGTGTTTAGTTGGGACTAATGAGTCCCACTAACGTGTGTATATAACCAATAAGTCGTGTTTAGGACCAATGATGGCCCAATAAGGTGTGTTTAGTAGGGCAATGAGGGTCGGTATGGACCAATAAGTCCTAGTAAGGTGTGTCTTATATAACCAATAAGTTGTGTTTAGGACCAATGATGGCCCAATAATGTCTGTTTAAGGGCAATGAGGGTCCGTTGGGACCAATGAGTCCCAATAAAGTGTGTATATAACCAATAAGTTGTGTTTACGACCAATTATGGCCCAAAAAGGTGTGTTTAGTTGGGACCAATGAGCCCACTAATGAGTGTATATGACCAATACGTTGTATTTAGGACAAATGATGGCACAATAAATTGGGTTTAGGGACAATGAGGGTTAGTTGGCACCAATGAGTCCTAATAAGGTGTTTATATAACCAATAAGTTGTGTTTACGACCAATTATGGCCCAATATGGTGTGTTTAGTTGGGACTAATGAGTCCCACTAAGGTGTGTATATAACCAATAAGTTATGTTTAGGACCAATGATGGCGCAATAAGGTGTGTTTAGTAGGACACTGAGGGTCGGTTAGGACCAATAAGTCCTAGTAAGGTGTGTATATAACCAATAAGTTGTGTTTAGGACCAATGATGGCCCAATAATGTGTGTTTAGTTGGGACTAATGAGTCCCACTAAGGTGTGTATATAACCAATAAGTTATGTTTAGGACCAATGATGGCGCAATAAGGTGTGTTTAGTAGGGCAATGAGGGTCGGTTAGGACCAATAAGTCCTAGTAAGGTGTGTATATAACCAATAAGTTGTGTTTACGACCAATTATGGCCCAATAAGGTGTGTTTAGTTGGGACCAATGAGTCCCACTAATGTGTGCATATAACCAATACGTTGTGTTTAGGACCAATGATGGCACAATAAAGTGGGTTTAGGGACAATGAGGGTTTGTTGGCACCAATGAGACCTAATAAGGTGTTTATATAACCAATAAGTTGTGTTTACGACCAATTATGGCCCAATATGGTGTGTTTAGTTGGGACTAATGAGTCCCACTAAGGTGTGTATATAACCAATAAGTTATGTTTTGGACTAATGATGGTCCAATAAGGTGTGTTTAGTAGGGCAATGAGGGTCGGCTGGGACCAATAAGTCCAAGTAAGGTGTGTCTTATATAACCAATAAGTTGTGTTTAGGACCAATGATGGCCCAATAATATGTGTTTAGTTGGGACTAATGAGTCCCACTAAGGTGTGTATATAACCAATAAGTTGTGTTTAGGACCAATGATGGCCCAATAAGGTGTGTTTAATAGGGCAATGAGGTTCGGTTGGGACCAATATGTCCTAGTAAGGTGTGTCTTATATTACCAATAATTTGTGTTTAGGACCAATGATGGCCCAATAATGTGTGTTTAAGGGAAATGAGGGTCAGTTGGGACCAATGAGTCCTAATAAAGTGTGTATATAACTAATAAGTTGTGTTTACGACCAATTATGGCCCAATAAGGTGTGTTTAGTTGGGACTAATGAGTCCCACTAATGTGTGTATATAACCAATACGTTGTGTTTAGGACCAATGATGGCACAATAAAGTGGGTTTAGGGACAATGAGGGTTAGTTGGCACCAATGAGTCCTAATAAGGTGTTTATATAACCAATAAGTTGTGTTTACGACCAATTATGGCCCAATATGGTGTGTTTAGTTGGGACTAATGAGTCCCACTAAGCTGTGTATATAACCAATAAGTTATGTTTTGGACTAATGATGGTCCAATAAGGTGTGTTTAGTAGGGCAATGAGGGTCGGCTGGGACCAATAAGTCCAAGTAAGGTGTGTCTTATATAACCAATAAGTTGTGTTTAGGACCAATGATGGCCCAATAATGTGTGTTTAGTTGGGACTAATGAGTCCCACTAAGGTGTGTATATAACCAATAAGTTGTGTTTAGGACCAATGATGGCCCAATAAGGTGTGTTTAATAGGGCAATGAGGTTCATTTGGGACCAATATGTCCTAGTAAGGTGTGTCTTATATTACCAATAAGTTGTGTTTAGGACCAATGATGGCCCAATAATGTGTGTTTAAGGGAAATGAGGGTCAGTTGGGACCAATGAGTTCTAATAAAGTGTGTATATAACTAATAAGTTGTGTTTACGACCAATTATGGCCCAATAAGGTGTGTTTAGTTGGGACTAATGAGTCCCACTAATGTGTGTATATAACCAATACGTTGTGTTTAGGACCAATGATGGCATAATAAAGTGGGTTTAGGGACAATGAGGGTTAGTTGGCACCAATGAGTCCTAATAAGGTGTTTATATAACCAATAAGTTGTGTTTGGACCAATTATGGCCCAATATGGTGTGTTTAGTTGGGACTAATGAGTCCCACTAAGGTGTGTATATAACCAATAAGTTATGTTTAGGACCAATGATGGCTCAATAAGGTGTGTTTAGTAGGGCAATGAGGGTCGGTTAGAACCAATGAGTCCTAGTAACGTGTGTATATAACCAATAAGTTGTGTTTTGGACCAGTGATGGCCCAATAATGTGTGTTTAGTTGGGACTAATGAGTCCCACTAAGGTGTGTATATAACCAATAAGTTATGTTTAGGACCAATTATGGCCCAATAAGGTGTGTTTAATAGGGCAATGAGGGTCGGTTGGGACCAATATGTCCTAGTAAGGTGTGTCTTATATAACCAATAAGTTGTGTTTAGGACCAATGATGGCCCAATAATATGTGTTTAAGGGAAATGAGGGTCAGTTGGGACCAATGAGTCCCAATAAAGTGTGTATATAACTAATAAGTTGTGTTTACGACCAATTATGGCCCAATAAGGTGTGTTTAGTTGGGACTAATAAGTCCCAATAATGTGTGTATATAACCAATACGTTGTGTTTAGGACCAATGATGGCACAATAAAGTGGGTTTAGGGACAATGAGGATTAGTTGGCACCAATGAGTCCTAATAAGGTGTTTATATAACCAATAAGTTGTGTTTACGACCAATTATGGCCCAATATGGTGTGTTTAGTTGGGACTAATGAGTCCCACTAAGGTGTGTATATAACCAATAAGTTATGTTTAGGACCAATGATGGCCCAATAAGGTGTGTTTAGTAGGGTAATGAGGGTCGATTAGAACCAATAAGTCCTATTAACGTGTGTATATAACCAATAAGTTGTGTTTAGGACCAGTGATGGCCCAATAATGTGTGTTTAGTTGGGACTAATGAGTCCCACTAACGTGTGTATATAACCAATAAGTCGTGTTTAGGACCAATGATGGCCCAATAAGGTGTGTTTAGTAGGGCAATGAGGGTCGGTATGGACCAATAAGTCCTAGTAAGGTGTGTCTTATATAACCAATAAGTTGTGTTTAGGACCAATGATGGCCCAATAATGTCTGTTTAAGGGCAATGAGGGTCCGTTGGGACCAATGAGTCCCAATAAAGTGTGTATATAACCAATAAGTTGTGTTTACGACCAATTATGGCCCAAAAAGGTGTGTTTAGTTGGGACCAATGAGCCCACTAATGAGTGTATATGACCAATACATTGTATTTAGGACAAATGATGGCACAATAAATTGGGTTTAGGGACAATGAGGGTTAGTTGGCACCAATGAGTCCTAATAAGGTGTTTATATAACCAATAAGTTGTGTTTACGACCAATTATGGCCCAATATGGTGTGTTTAGTTGGGACTAATGAGTCCCACTAAGGTGTGTATATAACCAATAAGTTATGTTTAGGACCAATGATGGCGCAATAAGGTGTGTTTAGTAGGACACTGAGGGTCGGTTAGGACCAATAAGTCCTAGTAAGGTGTGTATATAACCAATAAGTTGTGTTTAGGACCAATGATGGCCCAATAATGTGTGTTTAGTTGGGACTAATGAGTCCCACTAAGGTGTGTATATAACCAATAAGTTGTGTTTAGGACCAATGATGGCCCAATAAGGTGTGTTTAATAGGGCAATGAGGTTCGGTAGGGACCAATATGTCCTAGTAAGGTGTGTCTTATATAACCAATAAGTTGTGTTTAGGACCAATGATGGCCCAATAATGTCTGTTTAAGGGCAATGAGGATCCGTTGGGACCAATGAGTCCCAATAAAGTGTGTATATAACCAATAAGTTGTGTTTACGACCAATTATGGCCCAAAAAGGTGTGTTTAGTTGGGACCAATGAGTCCCACTAATGAGTGTACGTATATGATTAATACGTTGTATTTAGGACAAATGATGGCACAATAAAGTGGGTTTAGGGACAATGAGGGTTAGTTGGCACCAATGAGTCCTAATAAGGTGTTTATATAACCAATAAGTTGTGTTTACGACCAATTATGGCCCAATATGGTGTGTTTAGCTGGGACTAATGAGTCCCACTAAGGTGTGTATATAACCAATAAGTTATGTTTAGGACCAATGATGGCGCAATAAGGTGTGTTTAGTAGGGCAATGAGGGTCGGTTAGGACCAATAAGTCCTAGTAAGGTGTGTATATAACCAATAAGTTGTGTTTAGGACCAATGATGGCCCAATAATGTGTGTTTAGTTGGGACTAATGAGTCCCATTAAGGTGTGTATATAACCAATAAGTTGTGTTTAGGACCAATGATGGCCCAATAAGGTGTGTTTAATAGGGCAATGAGGTTCGGTTGGGACCAATATGTCATAGTAAGGTGTGTCTTATATAACCAATAAGTTGTGTTTAGGACCAATGATGGCCCAGTAATGTGTGTTTAAGGGAAATGAGGGTCAGTTGGGACCAATGAGTCCTAATAAAGTGTGTATATAACTAATAAGTTGTGTTTACAACCAATTATGGCCCAATAAGGTGTGTTTAGTTGGGACCAATGAGTCCCACTAATGTGTGTATATAACCAATACGTTGTGTTTAGGATCAATGATAGCACAATAAAGTGGGTTTAGGGACAATGAGGGTTAGTTGGCACCAATGAGTCCTAATAAGGTGTTTATATAACCAATAAGTTGTGTTTACGACCAATTATGGCCCAATATGGTGTGTTTAGTTGGACAATGAGGGTCGGTTAGAACCAATATTAAGTCCTAGTAATGTGTGTATATAACCAATAAGTTGTGTTTAGGACCAACGATGGCCCAATAATGTGTGTTTAGTTGGGACTAATGAGTCCCACTAAGGTGTGTATATAACCAATAAGTTGTGTTTAGGACCAATGATGGCCCAATAAGGTGTGTTCAGTAGGGCAATGAGGGTCGGTTGGGACCAATAAGTCCTAGTAAGGTGTGTCTTATATAACCAATAAGTTGTGTTTAGGACCAATAATGGCCCAATAATGTGTGTTTAAGGGCAATGAGGGTCCGTTGGGACCAATGAATCCCAATAAAGTGTGTATATAACCAATAAGTTGTGTTTAGGACCAATTATGGCCCAAAAAGGTGTGTTTAGTTGGGACCAATGAGTCCCACTAATGTGTGTATATGACCAATAAGTTATGTTTAGGACCAATGATGGCCCAATAAGGTGTTTTTAGTAGGGCAATGAGGGTTGGTTAGGACCAATAAGTCCTAGTAAGGTGTGTATATAACCAATAAGTTGTGTTTAGGACCAATGATGGCTAATAATGTGTGTTTAGTTGGGACTAATGAGTCCCACTAAGATTTGTATATAACCAATAAGTTGTGTTTAGGACCAATGATGGCCATATAAGGAGTGTTTAGTAGGGCAATGAGGGTCGGTTGGGACCAATAAGTCCTAGTAAGGTGTGTCATATATAACCAATAAGTTGTGTTTAGGACCAATGATGGCCCAATAATGTGTGTTTAAGGGAAATGAGGGTCCGTTGAGACCAATGAGTCCCAATAAAGTGTGTATATAACCAATAAGTTGTGTTTACGATCAATTATGGCCCAAAAAGGTGTGTTTTGTTGGGACCAATGAGTCCCACTAATGTGTGTATATGACCAATACGTTGTGTTTAGGATTAATGATGGCACAATAAAGTGGGTTTAGGGACAATGAAGGTTAGTCGGCACCAATGAGTCCTAATAAGGTGTTTATATAACCAATAAGTTGTGTTTACGACCAATTATGGCCCAATATGGTGTGTTTAATTGGGACTAATGAGTCCCACTAAGGTGTGTATATAACCAATAAGTTATGTTTAGGACCAATGATGGCCCAATAAGGTGTGTTTAGTAGGGCAGTGAGGGTCGGTTGGGACCAATAAGTCCTAGTAAGGTGTGTCTTATATAACCAATAAGTTGTGTTTAGGACCAATGATGGCCCAATAATGTGTGTTTAAGGGCAATGAGGGTCCGTTGGGACCAATGAGTCCCAATAAAGTGTGTATATAACCAATAATGTATGTTTAGGACCAATGATGGCCCAATAAGGTGTGTTTAGTAGGGCAATGAGGGTCGGTTAGAACCAATAAGTCCAAGTAAGTTGTGTATATAACCAATAAGTTGTGTTTAGGACCAACGATGGCCCAATAATGTGTGTTTAGTTGGGACTAATGAGTCCCACTAAGGTGTGTATATAACCAATAAGTTGTGTTTGGGACCAATGATGGCCCAATAAGGTGTGTTCAGTAGAGCAATGAGGGTCGTTGGGACCAATAAGTCCTAGTAAGGTGTGTCTTATATAACCAATAAGTTGTGTTTAGGACCAATAATGGCCCAATAATGTGTGTTTAAGGGCAATAAGGGTCAGTTGGGACCAATGAATCCCAATAAAGTGTGTATATAACCAATAAGTTGTGTTTACGACCAATTATGGCCCAAAAAGGTGTGTTTAGTTGGGACCAATGAGTCCCACTAATGTGTGTATATGACCAATACGTTGTGTTTAGGACCAATGATGGCACAATAAAGTGGGTTTAGGGACAATGAGGGTTAGTTGGCACCAATGAGTCCTAATAAAGTGTTTATATAACCAATAAGTTGTGTTTACGACCAATTATGGCCCAATATGGTGTGTTTAGTTGGGACTACTGAGTCCCACTAAGGTGTGTATATAACCAATAAGTTATGTTTAGGACTAATGATTGCCCAATAAGGTGTGTTTAGTAGGGCAATGAGGGTCGGTTAGGACCAATAAGTCCTAGTAAGGTGTGTATATAACCAATAAGTTGTGTTTAGGACCAATGATGCCCAATAATGTGTGTTTAGTTGGGACTAATGAGTCCCACTAAGGTATGTATATAACCAATAAGTTGTGTTTAGGACCAATGATGGCCCTATAAGGAGTGTTTAGTAGGGCAATAAGGGTCGGTTGGGACCAATAAGTCCTAGTAAGGTGTGTCTTATATAACCAATAAGTTGTGTTTAGGACCAATGATGGCCCAATAATGTG
The DNA here is from genome assembly GCA_039602395.1 of Deinandra increscens subsp. villosa. NCBI lineage: Eukaryota > Viridiplantae > Streptophyta > Magnoliopsida > Asterales > Asteraceae > Deinandra > Deinandra increscens. The sequence goes on along the minus strand of JBCNJP010000078.1, from coordinate 184,179 downwards.
TGTTTAAGGGCAATGAGGGTCAGTTGGGACCAATGAGTCCCAATAAAGTGTGTATATAACCAATAAGTTGTGTTTAGGACCAATGATGGCCCAATAATGTGTGTTTAAGGGAAATGAGGGTCCGTTGAGACCAATGAGTCCCAATAAAGTGTGTATATAACCAATAAGTTGTGTTTACGATCAATTATGGACCAAAAAGGTGTGTTTTATTGGGACCAATGAGTCCCACTAATGTGTGTATATGACCAATACGTTGTGTTTAGGATTAATGATGGCACAATAAAGTGGGTTTAGGGACAATGAAGGTTAGTCGGCACCAATGAGTCCTAATAAGGTGTTTATATAACCAATAAGTTGTGTTTACGACCAATTATGGCCCAATATGGTGTGTTTAATTGGGACTAATGAGTCCCACTAAGGTGTGTATATAACCAATAAGTTATGTTTAGGACCAATGATGGCCCAATAAGGTGTGTTTAGTAGGGCAGTGAGGGTCGGTTGGGACCAATAAGTCCTAGTAAGGTGTGTCTTATATAACCAATAAGTTGTGTTTAGGACCAATGATGGCCCAATAATGTGTGTTTAAGGGCAATGAGGGTCCGTTGGGACCAATGAGTCCCAATAAAGTGTGTATATAACCAATAATGTATGTTTAGGACCAATGATGGCCCAATAAGGTGTGTTTAGTAGGGCAATGAGGGTCGGTTAGAACCAATAAGTCCAAGTAAGTTGTGTATATAACCAATAAGTTGTGTTTAGGACCAACGATGGCCCAATAATGTGTGTTTAGTTGGGACTAATGAGTCCCACTAAGGTGTGTATATAACCAATAAGTTGTGTTTGGGACCAATGATGGCCCAATAAGGTGTGTTCAGTAGAGCAATGAGGGTCGTTGGGACCAATAAGTCCTAGTAAGGTGTGTCTTATATAACCAATAAGTTGTGTTTAGGACCAATAATGGCCCAATAATGTGTGTTTAAGGGCAATAAGGGTCAGTTGGGACCAATGAATCCCAATAAAGTGTGTATATAACCAATAAGTTGTGTTTACGACCAATTATGGCCCAAAAAGGTGTGTTTAGTTGGGACCAATGAGTCCCACTAATGTGTGTATATGACCAATACGTTGTGTTTAGGACCAATGATGGCACAATAAAGTGGGTTTAGGGACAATGAGGGTTAGTTGGCACCAATGAGTCCTAATAAAGTGTTTATATAACCAATAAGTTGTGTTTACGACCAATTATGGCCCAATATGGTGTGTTTAGTTGGGACTACTGAGTCCCACTAAGGTGTGTATATAACCAATAAGTTATGTTTAGGACTAATGATTGCCCAATAAGGTGTGTTTAGTAGGGCAATGAGGGTCGGTTAGGACCAATAAGTCCTAGTAAGGTGTGTATATAACCAATAAGTTGTGTTTAGGACCAATGATGCCCAATAATGTGTGTTTAGTTGGGACTAATGAGTCCCACTAAGGTATGTATATAACCAATAAGTTGTGTTTAGGACCAATGATGGCCCTATAAGGAGTGTTTAGTAGGGCAATAAGGGTCGGTTGGGACCAATAAGTCCTAGTAAGGTGTGTCTTATATAACCAATAAGTTGTGTTTAGGACCAATGATGGCCCAATAATGTGTGTTTAAGGGCAATGAGGGTCAGTTGGGACCAATGAGTCCCAATAAAGTGTGTATATAACCAATAAGTTGTGTTTAGGACCAATGATGGCCCAATAATGTGTGTTTAAGGGAAATGAGGGTCCGTTGAGACCAATGAGTCCCAATAAAGTGTGTATATAACCAATAAGTTGTGTTTACGATCAATTATGGCCCAAAAAGGTGTGTTTTGTTGGGACCAATGAGTCCCACTAATGTGTGTATATGACCAATACGTTGTGTTTAGGATTAATGATGGCACAATAAAGTGGGTTTAGGGACAATGAAGGTTAGTCGGCACCAATGAGTCCTAATAAGGTGTTTATATAACCAATAAGTTGTGTTTACGACCAATTATGGCCCAATATGGTGTGTTTAATTGGGACTAATGAGTCCCACTAAGGTGTGTATATAACCAATAAGTTATGTTTAGGACCAATGATGGCCCAATAAGGTGTGTTTAGTAGGGCAGTGAGGGTCGGTTGGGACCAATAAGTCCTAGTAAGGTGTGTCTTATATAACCAATAAGTTGTGTTTAGGACCAATGATGGCCCAATAATGTGTGTTTAAGGGCAATGAGGGTCCGTTGGGACCAATGAGTCCCAATAAAGTGTGTATATAACCAATAATGTATGTTTAGGACCAATGATGGCCCAATAAGGTGTGTTTAGTAGGGCAATGAGGGTCGGTTAGAACCAATAAGTCCAAGTAAGTTGTGTATATAACCAATAAGTTGTGTTTAGGACCAACGATGGCCCAATAATGTGTGTTTAGTTGGGACTAATGAGTCCCACTAAGGTGTGTATATAACCAATAAGTTGTGTTTGGGACCAATGATGGCCCAATAAGGTGTGTTCAGTAGAGCAATGAGGGTCGTTGGGACCAATAAGTCCTAGTAAGGTGTGTCTTATATAACCAATAAGTTGTGTTTAGGACCAATAATGGCCCAATAATGTGTGTTTAAGGGCAATAAGGGTCAGTTGGGACCAATGAATCCCAATAAAGTGTGTATATAACCAATAAGTTGTGTTTACGACCAATTATGGCCCAAAAAGGTGTGTTTAGTTGGGACCAATGAGTCCCACTAATGTGTGTATATGACCAATACGTTGTGTTTAGGACCAATGATGGCACAATAAAGTGGGTTTAGGGACAATGAGGGTTAGTTGGCACCAATGAGTCCTAATAAAGTGTTTATATAACCAATAAGTTGTGTTTACGACCAATTATGGCCCAATATGGTGTGTTTAGTTGGGACTACTGAGTCCCACTAAGGTGTGTATATAACCAATAAGTTATGTTTAGGACTAATGATTGCCCAATAAGGTGTGTTTAGTAGGGCAATGAGGGTCGGTTAGGACCAATAAGTCCTAGTAAGGTGTGTATATAACCAATAAGTTGTGTTTAGGACCAATGATGCCCAATAATGTGTGTTTAGTTGGGACTAATGAGTCCCACTAAGGTATGTATATAACCAATAAGTT
>JBCNJP010000078.1:159836-180541 GCA_039602395.1 Deinandra increscens subsp. villosa | reverse complement strand
ACAAATATAACTTACCACTTTGTGTGTAGTCCCCTTTGATGCGTATGTTTTGCCCCCATCTGCCATGTCCTCTATGCTTATTCCCTCGTGCACGCTCTCGATCACTGTTATAGCGGGTACATCTAAGTCAAAACCCATGATGTATAAATGATCACCATCCTTTATCGGCACCACGATCGTCTTGAACGATTTCATGTCCATCAGTGATTTGTCCCCCTCAACCACATCCAGCAGCCTGTTCTCAAACTTTTCCACCCTTTTTGGGTTGGTGTTCTTTTCGGATATTACCGATTCGTTCTGAAATCATAAGTTTTTGTAACATGTTAGACTTGGTGCCCATGTGCATCAATGTTCCCTTACAAACATATCAGTTTAGTTTTTTTTTTTTGAGCTTACCATTGTATCCGGGTATAAAATCAGGCGTTGCTGCCCTTTTTCTACTGCTGCCTCCTCAAAATTGAGCACCGCTGCCCAGCAACTCACTACATTTGTGTCGACCTTTTTTCCCGGCATTAGGCTCCCTATCACGTACGCCTTTGCGGTCAGACCGTAGAATGTTGTGAACAGGTCTCTCCTGTACATCAGAAATTTGTTCTAATCAATAGTTTGACTAATTTTAATTGTTAGTTCACGCGTGTATCATTTTACTAACTTTGTGTTATATGTGTTCATTAGGCAGGGTTTTTAACTATTATTTTAAATTAGTATACGATTACTTACATGAATCCACGCTTAGCGTTTTCACCGTCACCTTCTTTTGTTTTCACCGTTTCATCATCTTCACCTTTGTCATTATCTTTATCAGCCTTGACTTTCTTTTTGGATTGTTGGCATGCCATCAAATATTTCCATAGCAGTCTATCTCTCTTGTTTGCTGCCCTGTTTATGTCCATCATCCCTTCCTCATTAATTTCTTCTTCTGTATTATCTTCTTCTGCTTCTTTTGCATTTGTCCTCACTTCTTTCTCAACAATGTCTTATTTTTCCACTTCGGGAATGATCTCCATTCTTTCTTCCTTTTCTGATTTCTTTTCGTCTCCTACTTGATCTTTAACTTCAACATCCTTCATGTGTTCGTATTGAACAGATTTGCCCACCATCTCCTTGTATGCTTCCAACACTTTTTTTTTGCTGTTTTTTGTCTTGTGTACCCTGCACGGATTCCGGTGAACTTTGTGAGCTGTCTATCCCCATGTCGAATGATGGCATTGTATTGTCTACTACCTTCTTTGACTTCTTTTTTTTTGTTTTTTTCACGCCTTTTGGTGCCTCTTCTGTTGTGTTTTCTACCTCCTTGCTTGTTCCATCGTCTCCCCCCTTGTTGTGCTTGTTTTTATTGAGCTCGATCGCGTCTTTGTAGGTTGAGTTGTGCACTTCTACATAATCCTGCACTTCTGCAACTTCTGGAAACTTTGTGTATGTTTCTCCTAATGCCATCTCAACTTCCCTCTTTGTTTCTTTAATCAAGTTAAACACTTCCTTCAGCCTATCCAAGTGTTCCTGAAACATGCATTTTAAAGTTAGAATTTATATATATTTATATTTATACACATGTGCACTGACCTCCAATGTGCTCTGATCTGTTATTTTTCTTACTCCACTACACCCTTCCTGGTCACTGTCATCATCTTCTTTATCAATATATGTGTCTATCTGTGTTCCTAGACCGAATCCCCCATTTTGAATCTCATATTCTTCCCTCAGTTTCAACATGTCTTGTGTCCAAAAGCTTATCGGGCTTATTGTACGATCATTGTATATCCCTGAGCATATTATGCTATCCACGTATATTACCTGCACGTTTGTTTTAAGTAAATCATGTTAGTTTTTTTTTCATCGTTTTAATACATGACATGTTACAAATTTTTAGTATCTTACCATCAACAACGCCATTGGTCCTGTGAACCTGGATTCGGGGTCGAGCCTATCCCATCCGGCCTTACACCTCTTGAGGGCGTCTATCACGAATCTGTTCCAGTTTATCTTGTCCAAGTCCATGTCATCTCTTATATATGACATCAGTTCGAGCTTTATCTTCTCGTTGTTTCCATACTCCACCATAACACTTCCAAATAGCGCTATGAAATCCATCTTGAACAATGTTCCAGACTCGTTTCTGTCTTTAGCCATCTTTTTTTGCGACTTGAACCCGTGACGCATTTGTTCTGCCGTATCGCGCCCTCCACGCCTTAGCTGTTTCAACTGGACTGTCTGATTGACCATCAAGTATATGTCCTTCATTTTCAGCCCAAACAACTTTGTTATCTTCTCCTCGTCTACACTCACCTTTACAGTCCCGAGGTCAATCTGCATCTCTTCCGGGTTGAAGTTGTCAACTACAAAATACCCGATCCTTCCAGGTATTCCGTCCACGCGGAACTTCAGAATTTGTCCCATCCCCATCTCCGTTACGGCTTTTCGTTGATTTCTTGAAAGCTTTCCTATTGCTTTGCACAATTGCACTGGTGCTGTCCTTATCCTTATCGACGGCCATTTCTTGGCTTCTTTTATTGTTTTTGTACCCTTCCCACCTTTTTCTGCTTGTGTCCTCTTTCTTTTTGGTTTTCTGTGCTCTTCCACCATGTAATCTGTTGAACATGCATAGTCTTATATTAATTCACATGTGTATCAAATTATATTAAGTTGATGCACGTGTGCTTTATTATACGATTATGATGCATATGTGTGCTTACCTATAGTAAAACATACATACAATTAACTAAATACATAAACAAGTGTAATATACAATTGTATACCTTCCTGGCTGCTCTCAATGGGATCGTTGTCAACGTCATTACACGCGATCTCTTTTGTTCTTGACCTCAACTGTCTTGTAGGTGTTCCTTCTACAATCCAAATACATCCAGCAAAATAAATTAATTTGTATACAGTAAAAAACAACTAAATACATTAATAAGATTAAATAGAAATATAATTAAATAAACCAAACAGTCAATCAATCAAAGTGTTCGACGTTCATGTTTACCTTTCTCTTCATTCTTTTCTGGTTTATTATCGTTCACTACCACTGCTAGCTCCTTGTTTTTTCGACCTTGTGTCCTGGTTACAATCATGTATCCTGTAATAGCAAAAATTAAACTGTTATTGTTTATTTCCCGCTTGTAATTCTCATTTATACTGAATTTGTAGCCAATGTTTCAGATAAATAAATAAATAAATCTGAGAATCAATTTACCTTCCGCATTGTCTTCCGACTCTTCTTCAGTGCTGTGTGTGTTTGTGTTAACGGGCAATGGACTTGAGTTTTTACCCCCTTCATCATCATTGCTTCCATCTATGTTGCTATTGTCGCTTGCATCCTCCATATCTTCCGACTCATCCTCGCTTTTTTCGTTTTCTTGTGAGCCATCATCTTCAACCGGGTCTTGAATATGTTCTTTCTTTCTTCCTTTTGATTGTTTCTTCTTACTCTTGTCTTCATCTGTTTTTTTTTTTTTTGCACAGTTATTCAAGGTTAATTGTTGGTGCACATGTGTAATGTAGTTTGTTATGATTTTATGGTTCTTATCATGTATTAATTACTGTTTGTGTTACAATGCACATGTGTTTTATATCACACGTACATGTTACAATTCATGTTTTTAATAGATTGCAAATTTCTTTTATAAATAATATAATGTATTATTTGCACGTGTGTGTTATGATGCACGTGTGTGTTATAACCCGTTTGTGCTGCTATATCTACATAATATCAAAAAATTATACCTTCTTTACCATTTTGTTTATCTTTCTCCATTTCTGACACTTCCTTTTTTGTTTTTTTTTTATTTTAACTTTCCATCGTTTTCTTTGTTGTATACGACCTTCAGCTTCTTTCCTGCCACTGTTTTTTTAAATATTAGTAAATATACATTTATCTTCTTTTTATATAGTACATGTGTTTTCAATTTAACACGTGTGTGTTAGCTTACAATTTGTTAATGGCTGCTCTTTGTCGCTTTCGTAAACAACGTCTACTGTTTCTGGCGTGTTTGTATATTTTGATTTAAACTGTCCAGCTATTATCGTGCTTTTTCTATCTGGCTCGATAATACAACACGTCATAAAAATATGATAATAAAAATAAATAACAGTATATAAATGTAAAATAATGATAATATGTTGAAGGGAATAGATAAGTTTACGCTTCACACGTTCCATCTGCTTCTTGTTAATCTGAAAAAAAAATATCAATTAATAAAAAATGTTATATTAACAAACAATATTGTCACGAAACTTGATATATAACCTGCATTTATATTGTCGTACACGTGTGCATTGTCACTATTGTTTGTCTTATTTGATTTATTTTTCAATATTTTTGCACATGATTTTTTTAAACACATAATAAAGCTCACTGCCAGTATCGGTTTTAACGATTCACACGTGTACCATGTCTATGTAATATCTGATTACAACATTAATAATTTGGTACACCTGTGTATTGTTGTATGTTGTTTCTAGAATATGACATGTTATTTTATTATCAGACAGTACATGTGCATTGTGTAGTGTTTAATGTGTTTTCTTATTTTCCTAATCATAGTTGTTCCTAAAATTTTATACACAGTTCCCACTCATGTTGTGTTACACATGTGCATCGTTCATGTAATGTGTTGTGTTCTTAACTAAAACATTGATGTTCTTCTACAAATTGTTTTTCATATATTTTCTATGCTTTGTTTTTTTATACAAAATTTTATATCGTTTGCACTTGTACATAGTTAACACAAGTGAACTACTGCTGTGCACATGTGCATCATGTCTATTATTTTATTCTGTTACATATTTTTGTGTTGTTTGGCATCCTTTTTTTTCCTTCTTATCCGAGTTTTGTACCCAAATTCTGGTATACGGTTTGTTGTCACTACTAGAAACAGAGCCATCCTTGACACGCGAACGATGACACACACTAATTTTATGACGCGCAAAAATAAATGTCATAAAAAATCTGTCGTATCTTTAAAAATTCTAAGAGTAGATGACGCGCATTTTTACCCGTCATAAAATTTGTGTCGTATATTAGTAAAAAAAAACACGGAGTACACTTCAGAATATGCGCGTCAAGAAGCCCCTGTCGTTTTTTAATTTTTCCCGCCAAAAAGTTTCCCCAAAATTTTTGCCCTAATTTCCTGTGTCAAAAAAGCCCGCTCGACGTTTTCCCTAAAATTCTCACTTTCACTTCTACCCTCGACGCTCGATGCTCCGGCAGTCCGGCCTCCACCCTGGACACTCGATCGACAGTTTCATCCTCTACCCTCGACTTTCCTCCACCCTCGACGGTCCTCCACCCTCGACGTTCCTCCACCCTCGACGCTGACGGAAAGAAATCGACCACCTAATCGACGCCGACTGTTCCTCCACCCTCATCTAGGTCCGACGGTGATTTCAGGTACGTCACCCCCTCCGGCACCTTCTGATTTAGGTTAAACAGTGATTTGCCCCCTCTATCATCATCATCAGGTAACTCATCTTCTCCATTCCATCCATTCTTTATACTGATTTCAAACCAAACTGATGAGTCTTTAGGGTTTTATGTTCATCTCCTTAATCACACATGTTTCTGTCCGTTTCTGCATCCTGTTGTTTCTAGACTTTGTTTATTCCATTGATAAAGAGTTTTAATTGCATTGTTTTGCTTCATGAACATTTATCAATCATCTTACTATGTATTTCTTATGAATTTACTTGCAAAATTGTTTTGGGCTATATGTGCTTATAAATTATCCAGAGAACCTACAGTCGGATATACTTTCCTTACTGTGTATAAGATACAATAAGTTTTGAAAATGTCCTATCGTCAGACTGATGTATCTATCTCTGTGTTGTTGCTTCCTGTTTTCTTAACCAGTTTATGTTATATATAGTGATAATACTTTATATCTATTTTTGTTTCAAGGGTGTGAAGATTATGATTCTTCACTTGGTAGCTGTAAGTTTTCTGTTTTGTTTTTACTATTATTTTATTTAGATGCTGCTGTAATTAGTGGGGTTCTTCCTCTATAAACCCTTTGAGGCCAACTGATATATATACTTAGTAACTTGGATTGAGATCATATCCAAAAATATGGTATGCATCATGAGCATGTCTGAATTATATCTTATAACTTAAACAAAAAGAAGCTAAAAATAGTACAATAATTTGAAGAGGTTACTAACAGTAGGGTAGTTCTCTTTAGATTAGAGTGAATTTTACTTATTAATCTCGATGATATTGATTACTTGTTTGTTTATTCTTTTATACACCTATTCCACCCTGCAACTTTTGTAAAGGGAAGTAATCCCTACTGATAATCTACTTCTATATTATGGATTTGGTTGCGAACAATGGTTGTTTGGGATGTGGGCTTGCCATTTGAGACAACGAACAGATTTTTGTACACGAAGTTAAAGTGACAATTCTTCTTAGAAAGAGGTGATTTTTGTACACGAAGTTAAAGAGCTGTATACTCATCAAAAGAGGACAGTGGTGGCCATCTTCAAAAGCTTCAAAATCAAGTTTTCCAAGTACTGAAAGGCTATTCACAGTATACTGAAGAGAAGAGTACCTACAGTCCAGAAGTATTAACCATCAAAAAGCGTCAATGGGATAGCTTCCAATTGCAGGCCCTGGTATGTTTCTGTTTCTTTGTTTCCAATGGAGTGGTTCATCCACACTTATGAACAAGTTTAGGTTCTCAGCTATACATTCTTAATTTACAGATATTCATGTGTTGTGATAAATTGTTTCTATATGCAGATGCTACATGACAAGATGTCTTGAATGACTAAGACGAAGTTGATATCTGTTTCAATCTTGTGAGGCCAAGCTACCAAAATTGAACGGCCTCGTCATCCAAGAAAGGTATGGATTTCGTTTTGCAGTATCTACCTTCAACCTCTACATTTGGATGGGTAATTAAATTCTCTTCGTAATAACTTACTAATTCAGAATGTTCATTAGTGCTCCTTTTATGTATTATTTTTTTGTTTCAATATAATTTGGTTGGTTTAAATGTTCATTCTGAGTTTTTATGTGTGGATATTGTTCTTCTGCAGGTTTGAGGTTGGCACCAATTGGATTTTATCTTCTCTTTATGTATTTTAGTTAATTTAATCTTCATTTTCTTTAATTTGATCATTTTTCAAGACTACATACAAACTCATGGTAGTGTGGAAACAGGATTGCTCTTCCATAAAAAACAGGTATATATGTATTAGAACCCCTTTCACTGTCTTTACTACTGTTTGGATCTGTTACTCCAGTTTGTATTGCTCGGCCTAAGCTTTAAACTGGAAATGAATACGAGCTGTTGTGATTTTATTAGAATCTGATTACAACATATTGTATTTCTAGGTCTAACTTTTAAATTCAGAAGTCAGAAGTATATAATTCAAATTTGACAGTAAACTAACTAGCTGCAGTTAATCAGTTATTGTATAGAGTGTTTATAAGTGCAGTTGGCTTGTGGTAATTTGTATTAAGAATCAACAACTATATATGAAATTGTATTGATGATGAAATTCTGTTGTTTTATATTTATGTTAAGCTGGAAGACACATGTGATTGCTTGATTTATCTAATTTCATTCTCCTTTATGTTTTCTTTAATGATGCATTAGAGAATATGGTGACATGATGTTGTGGATGTTTTTGAACAGGTAGCTGAACATTTTTGTAGAAACCGGCCCAATAGCCCCATGAATTCTCCAGCCCAATTCGAATGCAGCCCTTTATAAGACCCAAAACCTGCGCGACTTTTGCAAAGACACAAATACACCATTTGCCATCACTGCAAGTAAGAATTAGCCACTATCAGACTGCATTTTGTACGTTTTGCTATCTGAATACTGTTCATGAGTCTGCTTTTATTTTAGAATGCAATTGTGGCGATTTCTTGTTATTCTGGATAGCTCATATAGCCCTTATAATATGATCGATACAAACACTTTTAGAAATTTATGTGTTTGTCAATAATTATACCAAAAGTTGGATTAGCATGTTAACCAAATTGTTCTTGCGAAAGTTACAAAGTATTCTTTTCCCTTATTTGTGAATCTGTTGATAATTAAATATGCAGCTCCTTAAACCGTTGTTTATATTATTATTTTCATGCTACTTAAGTTATTTAGCTGCTGGAAAAAAATTACAAATTACACTCCAAAAGCTGGTAGTTCTAACTTCTAACTCTTCTATTTTTGTGGCTTGTCTCTACTTTTTTTTTTAGCTTACTTGGTTATGAGGGACTTGGAAGTCATCAAATCTGAGGGAGGCACAATTGATGCTGAGGTTGAGGCACAAAGAGGCAGATGGAAGGGAGAGGTGAAGTAAATGAAACTAAATTATGAAGTCTGATTCTGCTGTCTATTCTTGGGTTGTGGAGGCTGCACAAATTGTGACAAATCAAATTATGAGTTCTGATGCTTCCCGTTTTTTCTATTCATTGTTGAAACTGTTAATATTTATTTGGTTTTTTTTCCAGAGCTGTTTTATGGTAGCAAGTGTCTGATTGCTACTTAATATTCATCTGTTTTTTAGTTGCTGCAGGTTGTTTACATGCAGTTGATGAAGTGGGTATAAAGGCTATTGTACTAGGTAATTTCTTTGCTTATAAACAACATTTACTATATGTATGTTCATTTGAGGAATAGTATTGTGATGTGGTTCTGTTAGTTTTTTTTAGAACAATTTGTTGAGTTAACTGCTGCTGACCAGTGGCCATTCAGGTTAGTGGATCCTTGATTTAAGTTTGAAATTTCTCATATCTAGAGCAGACATTGGGATCGGATCAGTTCCAGGTTTGCTTCTGATTCTGTATACGATTGTTTTGATTCCACTAAACCAACTGATTATGTACTTTAATACGGATCCGTGGGATTTTGAATCACCCAAATCCGAGTTCGTATGACCAAGATATGACCAAAACAAGCTTAGTGGGTCAAAACGCACCCATCAGGTACAACTGCGATTTCTGCCAATTGTAGCAGCTGATGTTACAATAAAATATGATGTATGTTTGTTTTGTGTTTTTCTGAGTGCAGCTGATGTTACAATAAAAACTCATTTGATATATCTATGGATGGTGAGGCGCGGGAGAAAATACCTCGGACATGAAGAAGCTATTAAGTTGATGATCTGGAATCGATCCTAAGATTAGTTTGAGGTTTGGAATGAATCCATTTAATTTGTAAACTCATGTTACCTTTGTAATGTTTGTTATATATATGAAATCTGTTATTTTGTTATAAATTTATTTGATTTTGTATTATGAGATTAAATGTCATTTAATGTGGAAAATTAGTGATTTTAGAAAATATTTTTTTTAATTGAAAATTAAAATTCTTGACGCGCAAAAATGCGTGTCATAAAATTCACGTCATCGATCGCGTGTCATTGTTCGCGCGTCAAGAGCTTCTTGACACGCATTTTGCGCGTCAAGAAGCTTCTTGACCCCCGCATCCTTGACGCGCATTTGCGTGTCAAGAAGGCACTTTCTTGACGCGCAATGCACGTCAAGAATGCCAGTTTTTGTAGTAGTGTGTTGTACAAAGTTACACATGTGCATCAATTTTGTGTATATGTTACCCGGATCGGTGAATGTGTTAATTAGTTCATCAAACTATGTTAATTGTACAGGCTATTTGCGATTGCATGACGAATTTACTGACTAGATTCTCAAATGTAGGTTTAAATCGCATATACCGCTTTAAACTACTGTGACTATCTAGATTTTTAAATCGAGGTTTGTGATGTGCGTTGGTATACAATTATTGACTAATTTTGACCGAGTATTGTTGTTTACCTCTAAATCGTTGCTCCTTTGTCTGGATCTTCGTCTCCGAACCTAAATTTTGGAGTGCTTTTCAGATTCTGGTGATGTCTTCTTCGGATCGCTCTTTTTTCCGTCGAGATTTATGGATATTACCGGTGACTTAGGGCGGTTACTCGATCGGGGCGAGGGAGGAGATAATTTTTTAATGAGAATCTGAGATTTCGCGAATGGAGTCTCATTCAATTAGGTCAAAATTATATTTCCAATAATGCCCCTCTGTGAATTTGATGGTTTTTAAATTTAGAACTTACAGTTTTGCCTCTCCCTTTGTAAATTTCTCTTGTTCTCGGGTTTTCACAAAAAGTTATGTTTTCATAGGATCTCAACCCTATATATATATATATATATATATATATATATATATATATATATAGTGAAAAGTTCATTGTAGACACCCCCATAAGTGTAGACAGATAGACACCCTTTTTCACCATTAGATCTCTTGATCTAATGGTTGTGATTAATTTTCTTTTTTCTTTTTTTCTTTTTTCTCATTAATTAGAAACTTTCACATGTGAAAAAGAGCTATTTCACATGCGAAAGTGTCTACAATGAACCTCACCCTATATATATATATATATCCACCAAATTCCCTACATCCTCTACATCCACTCCTTTTTTTCAAAAAAAAAACACTTTCTTTTAAAAAAAAAATTTTAAAACATCATATGTCAAATCGCTATATATTCTTTCTGGAACACCTTTTTTAAAAACTTTTATGGCGTTTTTATTATTTTTTCTAAAAAAAAGCCAAAACATACAAAAGAATTAAGAAAAATTCAAAAAAATGTGTGTTTTGATGTGTCTAGAATAATGGTGTTTTTAGAAAAAAAATTTAATTAAAAAAAGTGTTTATTTTTTTTTTGAAAAAAAAAATAAACCGAAAAAAAACACCAAAAAAAACACCACAAAAATTAAAAAAAAAGTGTCCTAGAAAGCTAACATAGCGATTAGAGGTGTAGAGTTTTTTTTTTTTTTAAATTTGTTAAAAAGTGTTTTTTGGCGTTTTTATGAAAAAGAGGGTGGATGTAGAGTTTTTGGTGGATGTAGAATAACTCACCTCTATATATATATATATTTATATATGTTTTTGGTGGATGTAGAATAACTCACCTCTCTCTCTCTCTCTCTCTATATATATATATATATATATATATATATATATATATATACTAGCCGTGTGCCCGCGCGTTGCGGCGGCGACAGTGTATAACGTGTTATTCGTCTTCTGTTCGCTTGTTATGACGACACGACAATTTACGTCGAGGTATTCGTTGCAGCGGGCGACCGTTTACTGCATCTTATTTGTCTTTTGTTCACGTGTTAGGCGTCTTAAAATGAAGCTAGTAGTTAGTAGTGTCTTAAAATGGAGCTATCCCTTTTTTTGTTTTTGGCTTTTCATTCTTAGTACAAAAGAACCTTTTTGAGTCACTAATCTAATTACCTACATTTTAGGGGTCCATGTAGATCCATTAACGAGTCAGTTTTGTTTTAAGTCACTTAGGTCAGTTAACGCCTCAGTTTTGTTTTAAGTCACTTTAGGCTTCACTCCCCATTTAGGCTTCATGTAGATTCATTGCTTCCGACCCTGAACCACTTATCAATTTTTTTCAAGAATATTAGCAACAATGGAACGACATATCAGTAACGTCACTTTTTGAGAAGGAATGACCTGTTGACAGCTTTGCTTCGTTCTTTAGATGAACAAAGATCCCCTAAGCAACACTTGATGTAATTGAGTTTGCAATCGTGCCTTCTAATAAACATGAAGTAAATTCCAAGGGTGCTGGGAAATGGCAATATTGGAATCTTGAAAGTATGGCTTGCTAAATTAGCACCACTGGTTGATGACAAAAACACAAAGTTAAAAGAAGCGGCTATAACATGTATCATATCTGTTACTCTCATTTTGATTCAATGTCCGTTTTGAATTATGTTCTTAGTTTATCCATTGAAGAACAGAATTCTTTAAGGAGGGCACTTAAGCAACATACACCTCGTATAGAAGTCGATTTGATGAATTACTTGCAGCAGAAGAAAGATAGAAAACGGTCGAAATCATCTTATGACCCGTATGATGTTGTTGGGACCTCTTCTGAAGAAGGATATAATGCAGTGTCGAAAAAGACTCCTTTGTATGGAAGGTATTCTGGTAGTTCTGTTGATAGTGATGGTAGTAGGAAATGGGCTTTGGGTCACACCCAAGGATCGACCCAGATCAGTAATGACGATAATCTATATCAGAGTCTTGATATTGGTTGCCGTAGAACATTCATCGGTACCGTTAGAAATCTAATCAAACAAACAAGAACATGATATTAAATCATTAGCACTGTTAGAAGCGGATGTATATAGTAAATTGAGTTTTTTAGAACCTGGTCTCACCACATGATTGATGCTATGATACACGTGCTCAATGAAAATCATTTGGGTAAAGTATGCATTTGTTCTTGATTTAAAAAATCACGATTAAGTTCAAGTAACTCCTTGTGACAAATCAGTGTGCTACTAACAAACAATGAAGAAATAAACATCCAATTCGAATTTAAATAAGAGCATAGATGGCCTTACATTTGTTTGATGAAGCTGCAACTACTCGTGTCACTTCAGCTTTGATTTTTTAGATTCCTTGATTCCCTTGACAAAACAACCAATGTAAATGATGCAAGTCATGAATTCATTTAATTGCATAGGTAATCACAATTATAGGCAAGACTAATTAAATAACCATTTTTTTCAAAATCATGAATCTTGTTTCAGATCTGTTTAATGTATGCTCTTTTTTGTTGGCCATTTCAGTTCTCAATTGTAAAAAATACATGTATTTGATCACATGTATAGCTTTATGTGACTATTTACAGTTGGACGGTCAGTGAAACATTAAGAATGACAAACAACATACTAAAACAATCAAATAAACAAAAATCTCATATCAGCACACCACAAGAAGGGAAATGCTGAATGGCATTACGGATGAGTTCAAACATGTAAATATCACATACACTTCAATGGGAATTCATGCAAACATGTAGAAAAAAACTCACCTTAAAATTAATATGAGGAAAATAGAGCAAAAAATCATACCTGATAAAGTCAGTTACGTACCTTAAAATTAAGAGTTGTAATCACAGATGCGAGTTGGTTACGTACCTTAAAACTCACCTTTACCAGTCCTCTACCTTCTGCATCAACAACTCGTCTATATCAACAGCAGTGGCCGATAACTGTGACAAAGAAGGCAAATGCAGTAAAAAATAGTTCCGAATTGAAGCACCTCAGCAGATCTTCAATATAAGGTCCACCTGAAAATCAACAAAACTGAACTCAATTTCATCACCGTCGTAAATAAACCCTAATTACACCACAGATCTTAAAAAAATTACTACTGTAATCAAGAATTGCTACAACCACACCAAGATCACATTAGGATGCTCCAAAAAGGTCAAGTCAGAGTCAAATTTGCAGAAATTCTTTCATATTGCAAGTTTTCAACTTACCTAAAATAACCTCGAGAGAAACATCTGCAACAGGAGGACCGAAAATAAACAACTGGAAATCTACAAGACTATAACAGATGTAGCAGAAAATCTCTCAAAGTCTAAATTACCAAGACTTACGTCATCTTCAGTGGCTTCTTTGGAACATAACCAACAAATTGTCAAAATTTCCACTTTCAACATGTCTTCTATCATAATAATCTCCATCAAAATTCATTTTCTCAAAATTGCTTCAATCAAATTGATCTATAGGAAATAATGCAGCATTAACCAGAGTGCAATATTAAACTAAAACAACAGGTTAATATGATACATTAACATGAGAAACTAATACTACGGGATTCATGGGTACAAAAGCAGTAGAAGTAAGACTATAAACCCAACTACAAGGGCTGACTTCCTATATGTTAAAATTAACCTGAACTTATGACTATTTAATTGATAAAGTCCAGTACCTTATATGGAGAAATAATGAAAATTAGCAACCGCAAACCCCCGATTTTTAACATGTGTTCAGAGAATCATAAAGAAACTACAAAGTCCAGTACCTTAGATTGAGAAAAAACAAAAACCACCAACCGGCACTTTAATAATCTGAACCAATGAAATGAGCAAAACTAAACACGAATTCCTTCATAAATAAACTTGAATCATAAAAAACTCGATACCTTTGTATCATCAACAGACACCAGACCTTCAATTGAGTTTCTGCCCCCCTTCAACGGAAAAGCCCTAATGGTGTGTTGCAAAAAAAACAATGAAAAACAAACAATGATAATCAAACGAAGTGCCATGACCATTTAGAAAGAGCTTCCATGTGATGGTCTTGGTCTCTTAGAAAGAATACCTCAATGTACATTTGGATATAAAGTTATTAAACGGCCATCAAACTGAAAAAGACGATAAAGTAATTAACTTTAAAAGCTTACATGTTAACCGATGAATTATGTATTTCTAATGCTTTGTCAAAATTTACCATTTCAGGTAACTTGCTTAGTTCTTCTACTTTTGTTATGAAAATTCCATCTTTTTTCAAAGCAGATGCTATTCTTCCAGTTAACACAATTGTACATCTACAGGTTCAAGTCACAAACTTCATAATTTTGACTTAAATTAGATTTTTGATATCTAGAATGTAAATGCATAACATATCGAATATAATTAATGGAACAGAAACATGTTAAGCCAAACATATTTTGTAGTTTTCATGTGGAGACCAACATTTGTTTATTTGAAGAATTATACTTGTGAACATAGTATTTTTGAACCACGTTAAGCCAAAGAACAGATTGTAATATTATTTAATTATAAAAATATTAAAATAGACAAAAACCTATTTGTGAGTCAATCGCCCTAGCTCGTTCAATACTTGAATACACTACAAAATACCATGTTTCGACCAAAACCTGTTATGAACCATTACCACACCCACCAGGCCCACTTATCTTGATACCTCTACTGCTTCGTTTTGACATCCATATGGTTAGTTGGTTACTTACCTTAAAAACAGCAGCAGAACAAGGAGCTCTAAAAGTTGACAGATGCATAAATTCTGCAAACACTTTTCACGTTAAGCGATTTAGAACTCTTAAATTCATTGCACTTCGATGGAGCCCAATACCAGGAATCCTAATAAAAATAGAAGGAAGCTTTTTTCAAGTGTAGTGTGAAAATGTGGAACAGATGATTCAAATTAAAACCAGGCTCCAAAGGAATATTGCAATGATAATGTACTATTTTTTATTCAAATTGTATCAGAAAGAAATACAATTTTGTGTTGCATCTCTGTTTTTTTATCTATTCTTGTAACATATGGAAGCAAGAAGACTCATACCTAGATCTAAAGTGGGTTAGTTATGTCTCCTCTAGACACATGCAAGCAAGAAACAAGTTCGAAGTCAATTTTAACTACAAATTTCAAGTGGATTAAAAAATATTGGATCTTTTACCTCATTTTTCTTTGGATTTGTCTAAAAAATAACCCCTTTGGATTTGCTAATATCATCATTTCATAACAACATCAGACATCAGATCAAAGTGCAATAACATCAAAAGTCTAAAAAATACAAATCGTTTAGTCCACATAATCAAGATATCGTGGATTAAATCGACAAACCAAAAATTGTTACCTTCATCGCAGATAAAGAGCGTGAAAAACCAAACTGAGATTTACTCACTGGTGATGACGACTCTTTTGAACAACAACGTGTCTGCAATATCGCTGGTGGTTAAGCAATGGTAGACGAACATGTTGATTTGGTGGATAAAAAATGATGGATTTATTCCAATACAAAGACACCAAATTTAAGCAAACCTTACCCTGTTCATCCATGTTGTTAATTGGTGGAGTGTAGAGCAGCATTCATGTCACAAAAGATGAATAAAAAACTCAGATCCATTTTTTAAATATATCAAAAAGATTGTAAAGTACTTCCGTACAGGTAGGCATGATATGCTTTCCGGCTAATGAATCTGCTAATATGCACCCTTCACTCCATAAGATAATACCTTCACTCCATTAGTGGCCTTATTGATGAAACATGCATGTATGTTCCTTCTGCATTTGACCTTCAAAAACATAAAATGATTATGATTCAGCAATGCAGAATTAAACTATTTATGAAGTCGTCATGACAAACTTATCGACTCACCGTTAAATAAGAATAGTGTAACAACCTTAAAGCAGATCTAAGAGGATTGATCATATATCCATAGCCAATCCTCTGAGTCCTATCAAAAAGTCTAAATTAAAATCATTAAACAATTCACTGACACCCAAAATATGATTGAAGACACATTTTGAATGAACACATAAGATGTAAAGCTAAAAGAACACTGAAAAGTAAAACAAATACGTTTACTCATTTTAGCCTCCTTTATTGCCGTCAAGAAGATTCTAAAATTATGTGAATGTGTTGACCACGTCTACCTACATTTGACTCGATCTCCCTTGAGCCATTTTGTAGGTTATGAAATGGCCATCAACACACCAGCCACGAACTGTGACCTGTGAAACAAACACAAGTAGCAAAATATTAATATTCTTGCTTTTTCTATTCAAAAGATGTAGCAATCCATTGAAGCACAAAAATAGTGATTGGTATTGTGTTGGCAAACATGAATAAAAGAACTGGTTGCTATCCATAAAGTAATCCTAATGTAATGAAAGTTTATTACAGCAGTGAAAGACATAGCAACATATAAAAATTAATATGCAGAATGACACAAGTAACATTTCAACATGAATAAGTAAAGAAATTTTGGAACTTCACCTTTGGAGAGAATAGTTGCCCTCAATGCTCCATGATTAGAACCAATTAAACACAGCAGGTAAAGAAGAAATTAAACCAATTAAACCACCAGAATCATTAAATTTCCCACATTCAAATCGCAAGGGTATTCTCATGAACAATGATAACAACAGCCCCTGATAAATTTTAAAACACAAATGAATGCTTTAATAGTCAATCTTCTGTATCTAAACTTGAAATAAGAATCATTAAATTAAAGTGTGCATCGGATTAATTTAAGAGATGAAGTACCTTCAACCTTTTCTCAAGTTGATTGTAATGCTTCTCTCGAGAAGTCCAGTGCCTTCCGTAGCTCCTTAAACTTGAACAGTGAGCAGAAATCAAGTATTAAATAATAAACCAATTAGCATGAACAAATTGAAGTAATAAGCAGATTAACAACAATACTTGATTACCAATGTTAACATACCTCTGCGTCATCAACCGAATCAGCAATAAGAGCACTGTCCCATGAGAGATCCTCGATGATTGTTTCAACGGTCCCTATTGAAAAAACAAAAAAGAAAGAACTCCTGATTTAACAACCAAAACCTAAAAATTACGCAGAGATGAGTTTGATTTAACTATGAGTTGAAATCGGTTGGAGACCATTTTACCTGAGACCGCTATAACATGCTAACATGAAGATAATGCTCAGAGATTTGGGGAAACCTTCACGAATACCTCCCGTGGCACATACTTGTGATGGCGGAAACTTTGAAGAATCGAGCGGCATCTTTGATGAACAGAGATAGACGGCGGTAAGTGTTCGGCGAGAGAGAGGTAGATAAGGAGCGGCGACGGCGTTGCGAGAGCTAGGGTTCTAAGATTCCTGCACAGAATGAGTATAATAAGGTTTTATATCTAGGGTTTTAAAAGGGGTTTTAAAAGTTTATGCATTAAAGTATTGTACATCATGCTTCAAAAACAGTGCGCGTCTTAAAATTAAGACACCCCTACTTTCTCTCTCCAATATGTATTATATATAGTAATAGATATATATATAGATTTATATCATATTCAAATTGATAAATATCAAGAAGTTAAATCAAATAGGAAAAATTTGCCATCTAGCTAGCTATTCAGCCAAAACAATTCATGTATTTACAACACGTGTACGTACAAGGGGTTTGCAAATGACTTTTAACTCACAAATGAATAGATTTAAAATGATCAACCTCAACTTGCAGCGGTTGTAATAAAGTTAAGTAAATTAGTTCGTCTTTGCAAAAAAAAGAAATAAAAGGGTTAAAAGGTCCATATGCCCCATTTGAAGTTAAAAATCAGTACATTTGACCAAACACCCAAAACTTACATTTTCTTTTCTCAACGGAAATTATGAATTGCACAAATCCAGTTTGACTTGTTGGAACACAGATTATAATACCAAAAAAAATATACCTGGACCCGGCCCTCATGGCTTGTTTGGTCTTGCAGATAAAAGCCTTCAATGTATCACCCTTGTAAGTGACTACACATATTCATTAATCAAACGGGTCAAGAATATCAACATATATCAGCCTACCAGAGCAAATATCAACATATACCTTGGAAGTTCGGTACAGAGAAAACCTACCAGATTCTTGTTAGCATCGCTGCAATAAAATTATTGTGAGACCAATTTACACAAATCTTATATAATTACATTTTATTGAAACACAAAACGAACCTTGTTGTTGAAACACAAAACAAACCTTGTTGTTGAGGCAACCTATTGTAGAAAATATTATCTCAGACACTTATTGAACAAATTTTGAAATTATTATTTTACCTTATTAGAAAAAGGACACCAAACATACAAGATGATATGGAGTCAATTTTGAGTGTTATTCTTGGCTGCTAATATTGAATCAAACTCATGATATAGGAAAACCATTGAGGGAATCTGATGGATTGAAGAAATGCCTCTTCCAAGTTACTGCAAATATTGGTGGACAATCAACTTTTTTAGGCTTTCTATATCAGATATATTCTTTCAAATTACATCAAGTTACTGCATTCGTATGGTTTTTGTAAAAGAGTTTCCCTGTATTTAATCACAATTCAAGAAGATAAAAAACCCTAAAACTCACCAATACATAGTTCCTGTAGTTCTGAAGCGATTCCATCAACTTGTACGCGGCCAGATTTCACTGCAGTATCCTATATTTCTTATGATTTCGAATCAACCAAGTTGAATAAATTAGTACAGACCCATACATGTCAGACGAAAATCACAAATCTTAGCACGAAATTCTCCAATAAAAAAGTCGATTATTGAAATAGAAGCACAAAATCCCCCCAAAAAAATAACACAACACATACCACACAGCCAAATCGGAAACCGAGATCGTATCTACAGTTCGAAAATTCCGATTTTGTAGTTGAGGAGATACTCAAACAAAAATAACCAAAAAAGCGTATAGAAAGCTACAAATGCATGAAGCAAAAGGAAACGGAAACAGAACCTAAAGAAGAACATACCTTACTCTACCAGTCGAAGTTAGGAGACTCAGATTTGCCGTCACTGATTACGATTCCGAAGCAGGCACCGTCGTTGACAGTTCTACAATAAAACACAAATCTTCAGAACATTAACAACACAAAATTATAAGAGGACGGTTAGGGTTTTCGTCGGAGGACCAAAATCAATTGGGGTTAGCAGAGGTCGGTTAGGGTTTTTGTCGAGAGGAAAGACGGAGCGAGAGGAGGCTGCAAAAGGTAGGGAAATAAGAGAAAAAGTCTATTATATACCTAGGGTTTGTGTATTAAAGACTTGTACACCCTGCATATATTTTTGTACGCGTCTTAAAATTAAGACACTCAATATTCTCTCTCCAATATGCATTATATATAGTAATATATATATATATATATATATATATATATATATATAGGGGAAGGATCCTGCGAAAACCCTTTATATTGCGAAAACATGAAAACCAATATTAAAACCTACATAATTTCTTCATATGTTAATGTTTTTTCATAAAATTGGCGCCAAATGTCTTAGAATTATGTTATCTTCAATTCTGGAAACAAATATTAAAAAAAATTAAAGGTTTTTTTTTTCCGTGTGATACACATGTGTGTCACGTGTGATACACATGTGTATCATCATCATTACTAATGCACAAAAACGAATTATCATGTGTAAAAACACTCCTTATGTTAAAAACATATTAAAAACACTAAAACATTTATGGTACTAATGGTAATGAAACATAGTGTACATGTGCAACATGTAAATTAAAAAAAAAGTGTTATTTTTTCTCATTAGATATAAAGATAACATAACTATAAGACTTATGGTGCAATTTCCTTTAAAAACTAGTAATGTATACCACATATATGATGGTTTTTTTTGGTGTGGTACACATGTGTATTATTAAAAAAAACACACAAAAATGACAGAAATATAACACAAATATGTGGTTTTTCAGTTCATAAGAGGAAAAATCTCAGGTTTTTAAAACGTTGGTGTTCATCTGAGTCGGAACTCACGTAAGAGAGTTTCTAAAAGCGTGGAATTTGATTATTTCGGGCACGTCTCTTTTGGTAGAAATACATCAAGGGGTATGTGTGCTCTCGGAGAGAGTAGCATTAAGCAGTTTTGTCGAGGGACTAGTCCCATTAGATGGAGCTTCTCAAGATGAGTTTCTTGCATATGACTCTAAAGTTAATCCTTGGTCCGGTACTGGTCCCACATTCAACTTGCCACCAATGCTTATATATAGGGTGCTACCGCAGCTAACCCACAACACTACCAGCACCTTGAATACGTACCAGCTACCTACCATTACTAGCTATCAAACAAACCACATTGGCTATTTTTATCGGACATCAGAGGACGTCAAGTTTCTCCCATACGCTTAAATGTAAAGGGGCGAGAGATAAAAACTTCAGTACGTTGTACAAACAAAAGGTGTAGGTATTTTGGATTTTCATTTTACACAATACAAGACTCTATTTTTGGTTTGCAGAAAAACTTGTAAGCAAAGAAAAATGATCAATCAACACGGATATTTTGCAAATTTAGACTTCAGAAAATATGCAGATTTTAGAAAATTTGATCATAATATTTAAGTTATGCAGAATACTCCTCCATCAACAACTTTGCAATCGTCG
>JBCNJP010000078.1:140004-159336 GCA_039602395.1 Deinandra increscens subsp. villosa | reverse complement strand
ATAAGTTGTGTTTACGACCAATTATGGCCCAATAAGGTGTGTTTAGTTGGGACCAATGAGTCCCACTAATGTGTGCATATAACCAATACGTTGTGTTTAGGACCAATGATGGCACAATAAAGTGGGTTTAGGGACAATGAGGGTTAGTTGGCACCAATGAGTCCTAATAAGGTGTTTATATAACCAATAAGTTGTGTTTACGACCAATTATGGCCCAATATGGTGTGTTTAGTTGGGACTAATGAGTCCCACTAAGGTGTGTATATAACCAATAAACTATGTTTAGGACCAATGATGGCCCAATAAGGCGTGTTTAGTAGGGCAATGAGGGTCGGTTAGAACCAATAAGTCCTAGTAAGGTGTGTATATAACCAATAAGTTGTGTTTAGGACCAATGATGGCCCAATAATGTGTGTTTAGTTGGGACTAATGAGTCCCACTAAGGTTTGTATATCACCAATAAGTTGTGTTTAGGACCAATGATGGCCCTATAAGGAGTGTTTAGTAGGGCAATGAGGGTCGGTTGGGACCAATAAGTCCTAGTAAGGTGTGTCTTATATAACCAATAAGTTGTGTTTAGGACCAATGATGGCCCAATAATGTGTGTTTAAGGGCAATGAGGGTCAGTTGGGACCAATGAGTCCCAATAAAGTGTGTATATAACCAATAAGTTGTGTTTACGACCAATTATGGCCCAATAAGGTGTATTTAGTTGGGACCAATGAGTCCCACTAATGTATTCATATAACCAATACGTTGTGTTTAGGACCAATGATGGCACAATAAAGTG
Organism: Deinandra increscens subsp. villosa; assembly: GCA_039602395.1. Lineage (NCBI taxonomy): Eukaryota > Viridiplantae > Streptophyta > Magnoliopsida > Asterales > Asteraceae > Deinandra > Deinandra increscens. The sequence continues at coordinate 158,546 of JBCNJP010000078.1, read as the reverse complement.
GGTTTAGGGACAATGAGGGTTAGTTGGCACCAATGAGTCCTAATAAGGTGTTTATATAACCAATAAGTTGTGTTTACGACCAATGATGGCCCAATAAGGTGTGTTTAGTAGGGCAATGAGGGTCGGTTAGAACCAATAAGTCCTAGTAAGGTGTGTATATAACCAATAAGTTGCGTTTAGGACCAATGATGGCCCAATAATGTGTGTTTAGTTGGGACTAATGAGTCCCACTAAGGTGTGTATATAACCAATAAGTTGTGTTTAGGACCAATGATGGCCCAATAAGGTGTGTTTAGTAGGGCAATGAGGGTCGGTTGGGACCAATAAGTCCTAGTAAGGTGCGTCTTATATAACCAATAAGTTGTGTTTAGGACCAATGATGGCCCAATAATGTGTGTTTAAGGGCAATGAGGGTCTGTTGGGACCAATGAGTCCCAATAAAGTGTGTATATAACCAATAAGTTGTGTTTACGACCAATTATGACCTAATAAGGTGTGTTTAGTTGGGACCAATGAGTCCCACTAATGTGTGCATATAACCAATACGCTGTGTTTAGGACCAATGATGGCACAATAAAGTGGGTTTAGGGACAATGAGGGTTAGTTGGCACCAATGAGTCCTAATAAGGTGTTTATATAACCAATAAGTTGTGTTTACGACCAATTATGGCCCAATATGGTGTGTTTAGTTGGGACTAATGAGTCCCACTAAGGTGTGTATATAACCAATAAATTATGTTTAGGACCAATGATGGCCCAATAAGGTGTGTTTAGTAGGGCAATGAGGGTCGGTTAAACCAATAAGTCCTAGTAAGGTGTGTATATAACCAATAAGTTGTGTTTAGGACCAATGATGGCCCAATAATGTGTGTTTAGTTGGGACTAATGAGTCCCACTAAGGTTTGTATATCACCAATAAGTTGTGTTTAGGACCAATGATGGCCCTATAAGGAGTGTTTAGTAGGGCAATGAGGGTCGGTTGGGACCAATAAGTCCTAGTAAGGTGTGTCTTATATAACCAATAATTTGTGTTTAGGACCAATGATGGCCCAATAATGTGTGTTTAAGGGCATTGAGGGTCAGTTGGGACCAATGAGTCCCAATAAAGAGTGTATATAACCAATAAGTTGTGTTTACGACCAATTATGGCCCAATAAGGTGTATTTAGTTGGGACCAATGAGTCCCACTAATGTGTGCATATAACCAATACGTTGTGTTTAGGACCAATGATGGCACAATAAAGTGGGTTTAGGGACAATGAGGGTTAGTTGGCACCAATGAGTCCTAATAAGGTGTTTATATAACCAATAAGTTGTGTTTACGACCAATTATGGCCCAATATGGTGTGTTTAGTTGGGACTAATGAGTCCCACTAAGGTGTGTATATAACCAATAAATTATGTTTAGGACCAATGATGGCCCAATAAGGTGTGTTTAGTAGGGCAATGAGGGTCGGTTAGAACCAATAAGTCCTAGTAAGGTGTGTAGATAACCAATAAATTATGTTTAGGACCAATGATGGCCCAATAAGGTGTGTTTAGTAGGGCAATGAGGGTCGGTTAGAACCAATAAGTCCTAGTAAGGTGTGTATATAACCAATAAGTTGTGATTAGGACCAATGATGGCCCAATAATGTGTGTTTAGTTGGGACTAATGAGTCCCACTAAGGTGTGTATATAACCAATAAGTTGTGTTTAGGACCAATGATGGCCCAATAAGGTGTGTTTAGTAGGGCAATGAGGGTCGGTTGGGACCAATAAGTCCTAGTAAGGTGTGTCTTATATAACCAATAAGTTGTGTTTAGGACCAACGATGGCCCAATAATGTGTGTTTAAGGGCAATGAGGGTCCGTTGGGACCAATGAGTCCCAATAAAGTGTGTATATAACCAATAAGTTGTGTTTACGACCAATTATGGCCCAATAAGGTGTGTTTAGTTGGGACCAATGAGTCCCACTAATGTGTGCATATAACCAATACGCTGTGTTTAGGACCAATGATGGCACAATAAAGTGGGTTTAGGGACAATGAGGGTTAGTTGGCACCAATGAGTCCTAATAAGGTGTTTATATAACCAATAAGTTGTGTTTACGACCAATTATGGCCCAATATGGTGTGTTTAGTTGGGACTAATGAGTCCCACTAAGGTGTGTATATAACCAATAAATTATGTTTAGGACCAATGATGGCCCAATAAGGTGTGTTTAGTAGGGCAATGAGGGTCGGTTAAACCAATAAGTCCTAGTAAGGTGTGTATATAACCAATAAGTTGTGTTTAGGACCAATGATGGCCCAATAATGTGTGTTTAGTTGGGACTAATGAGTCCCACTAAGGTTTGTATATCACCAATAAGTTGTGTTTAGGACCAATGATGGCCCTATAAGGAGTGTTTAGTAGGGCAATGAGGGTCGGTTGGGACCAATAAGTCCTAGTAAGGTGTGTCTTATATAACCAATAATTTGTGTTTAGGACCAATGATGGCCCAATAATGTGTGTTTAAGGGCAATGAGGGTCAGTTGGGACCAATGAGTCCCAATAAAGAGTGTATATAACCAATAAGTTGTGTTTACGACCAATTATGGCCCAATAAGGTGTATTTAGTTGGGACCAATGAGTCCCACTAATGTGTGCATATAACCAATACGTTGTGTTTAGGACCAATGATGGCACAATAAAGTGGGTTTAGGGACAATGAGGGTTAGTTGGCACCAATGAGTCCTAATAAGGTGTTTATATAACCAATAAGTTGTGTTTACGACCAATTATGGCCCAATATGGTGTGTTTAGTTGGGACTAATGAGTCCCACTAAGGTGTGTATATAACCAATAAATTATGTTTAGGACCAATGATGGCCCAATAATGTGTGTTTAGTAGGGCAATGAGGGTCGGTTAGAACCAATAAGTCCTAGTAAGGTGTGTAGATAACCAATAAATTATGTTTAGGACCAATGATGGCCCAATAAGGTGTGTTTAGTAGGGCAATGAGGGTCGGTTAGAACCAATAAGTCCTAGTAAGGTGTGTATATAACCAATAAGTTGTGATTAGGACCAATGATGGCCCAATAATGTGTGTTTAGTTGGGACTAATGAGTCCCACTAAGGTGTGTATATAACCAATAAGTTGTGTTTAGGACCAATGATGGCCCAATAAGGTGTGTTTAGTAGGGCAATGAGGGTCGGTTGGGACCAATAAGTCCTAGTAAGGTGTGTCTTATATAACCAATAAGTTGTGTTTAGGACCAACGATGGCCCAATAATGTGTGTTTAAGGGCAATGAGGGTCCGTTGGGACCAATGAGTCCCAATAAAGTGTGTATATAACCAATAAGTTGTGTTTACGACCAATTATGGCCCAAGAAGGTGTGTTTAGTTGGGACCAATGAGTCCCACTAATGTGTGTATATGACCAATACGCTGTGTTTAGGACCAATGATGGCACAATAAAGTGGGTTTAGGGACAATGAGGGTTAGTTGGCACCAATGAGTCCTAATAAGGTGTTTATATAACCAATAAGTTGTGTTTACGACCAATTATGGCCCAATATGGTGTGTTTAGTTGGGACTAATGAGTCCCACTAAGGTGTGTATATAACCAATAAATTTTGTTTAGGACCAATGATGGCCAAATAAGGTGTGTTTAGTAGGGCAATGAGGGTCGGTTAGAACCAATAAGTCCTAGTAAGGTGTGTATATAACCAATAAGTTGTGTTTAGGACCAATGATGGCCCAATAATGTGTGTTTACTTGGGACTAATGAGTCCCACTAAGGTGTCTATATAACCAATAAGTTGTGTTTAGGACCAATGATGGCCCAATAAGGTGTGTTTAGTAGGGCAATGAGGGTCGGTTGGGACCAATAACTCCTAGTAAGGTGTGTTTTATATAACCAATAAGTTGTGTTTAGGACCAATGATGGCCCAATAATGTGTGTTTAGTAGGGCAATGAGGGTCGGTTGGGACCAATAAGTCCTAGTAAAGTGTGTATATAACCAATAAGTTGTGTTTACGACCAATTATGGCCCAATAAGGTGTGTTTAGTTGGGACCAATGAGTCCCACTAATGTGTGCATATAACCAATACGTTGTGTTTAGGACCAATGATGGCACAATAAAGTGGGTTTAGGGACAATGAGGGTTAGTTGGCACCAATGAGTCCTAATAAGGTGTTTATATAACCAATAAGTTGTGTTTACGGCCAATTATGGCCCAATATGGTGTGTTTAGTTGGGACTAATGAGTCCCACTAAGGTGTGTATATAACCAATAAATTATGTTTAGGACCAATGATGGCCCAATAAGGTGTGTTTAGTAGGGCAATGAGGGTCGGTTAAACCAATAAGTCCTAGTAAGGTGTGTATATAACCAATAAGTTGTGTTTACGACCAATTATGGCCCAATATAGTGTGTTTAGTTGGGACTAATGAGTCCTAGTAAGGTGTGTATATAACCAATAAACTATGTTTAGGACCAATGATGGCCCAATAAGGCGTGTTTAGTAGGGCAATGAGGGTCGGTTAAACCAATAAGTCCTAATAAGGTGTGTATATAACCAATAAGTTATGTTTAGGACCAATGATGGCCCAATAATGTGTGTTTAGTTGGGACTAATGAGTCCCACTAAGGTTTGTATATCACCAATAAGTTGTGTTTAGGACCAATGATGGCCCTATAAGGAGTGTTTAGTAGGGCAATGAGGGTTGGTTGGGACCAATAAGTCCTAGTAAGGTGTGTCTTATATAACCAATAAGTTGTGTTTAGGACCAATGATGGCCCAATAATGTGTGTTTAAGGGCAATGAGGGTCAGTTGGGACCAATGAGTCCCAATAAAGTGTGTATATAACCAATAAGTTGTGTTTACGACCAATTATGGCCCAATAAGGTGTATTTAGTTGGGACCAATGAGTCCCACTAATGTGTGCATATAACCAATACGTTGTGTTTAGGACCAATGATGGCACAATAAAGTGGGTTTAGAGGACAATGAGGGTTAGTTGGCACCAATGAGTCCTAATAAGGTGTTTATATAACCAATAAGTTGTGTTTAGCGACCAATGATGGCCCAATAATGTGTGTTTAGTAGGGCAATGAGGGTGGTTAGAACCAATGAGTCCCACTAAGGTGTGTATATAACCAATAAGTTGCGTTTAGGACCAATGATGGCCCAATAAGGTGTGTTTAGTAGGGCAATGAGGTCGGTTGGGACCAATAAGTCCTAGTAAGGTGTGTCTTATATAACCAATAAGTTGTGTTTAGGACCAATGATGGCCCAATAATGTGTGTTTAAGGGCAATGAGGGTCCGTTGGGACCAATGAGTCCCAATAAAGTGTGTATATAACCAATAAGTTGTGTTTACGACCAATTATGACCTAATAAGGTGTGTTTAGTTGGGACCAATGAGTCCCACTAATGTGTGCATATAACCAATACGTTGTGTTTAGGACCAATGATGGCACAATAAAGTAGGTTTAGGGACAATGAGGGTTAGTTGGCACCAATGAGTCCTAATAAGATGTTTATATAACCAATAAGTTGTGTTTACGACCAATTATGGCCCAATATGGTGTGTTTAGTTGGGACTAATGAGTCCCACTAAGGTGTGTATATAACCAATAAATTATGTTTAGGACCAATGATGGCCCAATAAGGTGTGTTTAGTAGGGCAATGAGGGTCGGTTAGAACCAATAAGTCCTAGTAGGGTGTGTATATAACCAATAAGTTGTGTTTAGGACCAATGATGGCCCAATAATGTGTGTTTAGTTGGGACTAATGAGTCCCACTAAGGTGTGTATATAACCAATAAGTTGTGTTTAGGACCAATAATGGCCCAATAAGGTGTGTTTAGTAGGGCAATGAGGGTCGGTTGGGACCAATAAGTCCTAGTAAGGTGTGTCTTATATAACCAATAAGTTGTGTTTAGGACCAATGATGGCCCAATAAGGTGTGTTTAGTAGGGCAATGAGGGTCGGATAAACCAATAAGTCCTAGTAAGGTGTGTATATAACCAATAAGTTGTGTTTAGGACCAATGATGGCCCAATAATGTGTGTTTAGTTGGGACTAATGAGTCCCACTAAGGTTTGTATATCACCAATAAGTTGTGTTTAGGACCAATGATGGCCCTATAAGGAGTGTTTAGTAGGGCAATGAGGGTCGGTTGGGACCAATAAGTCCTAGTAAGGTGTGTCTTATATAACCAATAAGTTGTGTTTAGGACCAATGATGGCCCAATAATGTGTGTTTAAGGGCAATGAGGGTCAGTTGGGACCAATGAGTCCCAATAAAGTGTGTATATAACCAATAAGTTGTGTTTACGACCAATTATGGCCCAATAAGGTGTATTTAGTTGGGACCAATGAGTCCCAATAATGTGTGCATATAACCAATACGTTGTGTTTAGGACCAATGATGGCACAATAAAGTGGGTTTAGGGACAATGAGGGTTAGTTGGCACCAATGAGTCCTAATAAGGTGTTTATATAACCAATAAGTTGTGTTTGCGACCAATGATGGCCCAATAAGGTGTGTTTAGTAGGGCAATGAGGGTCGGTTAGAACCAATAAGTCCTAGTAAGGTGTGTATATAACCAATAAGTTGCGTTTAGGACCAATGATGGCCCAATAATGTGTGTTTAGTTGGGACTAATGAGTCCCACTAAGGTGTGTATATAACCAATAAGTTGTGTTTAGGACCAATGATGGCCCAATAAGGTGTGTTTAGTAGGGCAATGAGGGTCGGTTGGGACCAATAAGTCCTAGTAAGGTGCGTCTTATATAACCAATAAGTTGTGTTTAGGACCAATGATGGCCCAATAATGTGTGTTTAGTAAGGCAATGAAGGTCGGTTGGGACCAATAAGTCCTAGTAAGGTGTGTATATAACCAATAAGTTGTGTTTACGACCAATTATGGCCCAATAAGGTGTGTTTAGTTGGGACCAATGAGTCCCACTAATGTGTGCATATAACCAATACGTTGTGTTTAGGACCAATGATGGCACAATAAAGTGGGTTTAGGGACAATGAGGGTTAGTTGGCACCAATGAGTCCTAATAAGGTGTTTATATAACCAATAAGTTGTGTTTACGGCCAATTATGGCCCAATATGGTGTGTTTAGTTGGGACTAATGAGTCCCACTAAGGTGTGTATATAACCAATAAATTATGTTTAGGACCAATGATGGCCCAATAAGGTGTGTTTAGTAGGGCAATGAGGGTCGGTTAAACCAATAAGTCCTAGTAAGGTGTGTATATAACCAATAAGTTGTGTTTACGACCAATTATGGCCCAATATGGTGTGTTTAGTTGGGACTAATGAGTCCCACTAAGGTGTGTATATAACCAATAAACTATGTTTAGGACCAATGATGGCCCAATAAGGCGTGTTTAGTAGGGCAATGAGGGTCGGTTAAACCAATAAGTCCTAATAAGGTGTGTATATAACCAATAAGTTATGTTTAGGACCAATGATGGCCCAATAATGTGTGTTTAGTTGGGACTAATGAGTCCCACTGAGGTTTGTATATCACCAATAAGTTGTGTTTAGGACCAATGATGGCCCTATAAGGTGTGTTTAGTAGGGCAATGAGGGTCGGTTGGGACCAATAAGTCCTAGTAAGGTGTGTCTTATATAACCAATAAGTTGTGTTTAGGACCAATGATGGCCCAATAATGTGTGTTTAGTAGGGCAATGAGGGTCGGTTGGGACCAATAAGTCCTAGTAAGGTGTGTATATAACCAATAAGTTGTGTTTACGACCAATTATGGCCCAATAAGGTGTGTTTAGTTGGGACCAATGAGTCCCACTAATGTGTGCATATAACCAATACGTTGTGTTTAGGACCAATGATGGCACAATAAAGTGGGTTTAGGGACAATGAGGGTTAGTTGGCACCAATGAGTCCTAATAAGGTGTTTATATAACCAATAAGTTGTGTTTGCGACCAATGATGGCCCAATAAGGTGTGTTTAGTAGGGCAATGAGGGTCGGTTAGAACCAATAAGTCCTAGTAAGGTGTGTATATAACCAATAAGTTGCGTTTAGGACCAATGATGGCCCAATAATGTGTGTTTAGTTGGGACTAATGAGTCCCACTAAGGTGTGTATATAACCAATAAGTTGTGTTTAGGACCAATGATGGCCCAATAAGGTGTGTTTAGTAGGGCAATGAGGGTCGGTTGGGACCAATAAATCCTAGTAAGGTGCGTCTTATATAACCAATAAGTTGTGTTTAGGACCAATGATGGCCCAATAATGTGTGTTTAAGGGCAATGAGGGTCTGTTGGGACCAATGAGTCCCAATAAAGTGTGTATATAACCAAGAAGTTGTGTTTACGACCAATTATGACCTAATAAGGTGTGTTTAGTTGGGACCAATGAGTCCCACTAATGTGTGCATATAACCAATACGTTGTGTTTAGGACCAATGATGGCACAATAAAGTAGGTTTAGGGACAATGAGGGTTAGTTGGCACCAATGAGTCCTAATAAGATGTTTATATAACCAATAAGTTGTGTTTACGACCAATTATGGCCCAATATGGTGTGTTTAGTTGGGACTAATGAGTCCCACTAAGGTGTGTATATAACCAATAAATTATGTTTAGGACCAATGATGGCCCAATAAGGTGTGTTTAGTAGGGCAATGAGGGTCGGTTAAACCAATAAGTCCTAGTAGGGTGTGTATATAACCAATAAGTTGTGTTTAGGACCAATGATGGCCCAATAATGTGTGTTTAGTTGGGACTAATGAGTCCCACTAAGGTGTGTATATAACCAATAAGTTGTGTTTAGGACCAATAATGGCCCAATAAGGTGTGTTTAGTAGGGCAATGAGGGTCGGTTGGGACCAATAAGTCCTAGTAAGGTGTGTCTTATATAACCAATAAGTTGTGTTTAGGACCAATGATGGCCCAATAAGGTGTGTTTAGTAGGGCAATGAGGGTCGGATAAACCAATAAGTCCTAGTAAGGTGTGTATATAACCAATAAGTTGTGTTTAGGACCAATGATGGCCCAATAATGTGTGTTTAGTTGGGACTAATGAGTCCCACTAAGGTTTGTATATCACCAATAAGTTGTGTTTAGGACCAATGATGGCCCTATAAGGAGTGTTTAGTAGGGCAATGAGGGTCGGTTGGGACCAATAAGTCCTAGTAAGGTGTGTATATAACCAATAAATTATGTTTAGGACCAATGATGGCCCAATAAGGTGTGTTTAGTAGGGCAATGAGGGTCGGTTAGAACCAATAAGTCCTAGTAAGGTGTGTATATAACCAATAAGTTGTGTTTAGGACCAATGATGGCCCAATAATGTGTGTTTAGTTGGGACTAATGAGTCCCACTAAGGTGTGTATATAACCAATAAGTTGTGTTTAGGACCAATGATGGCCCAATAAGGTGTGTTTAGTAGGGCAATGAGGGTCGGTTGGGACCAATAAGTCCTAGTAAGGTGTGTCTTATATAACCAATAAGTTGTGTTTAGGACCAACGATGGCCCAATAATGTGTGTTTAAGGGCAATGAGAGTCCGTTGGGACCAATGAGTCCCAATAAAGTATGTATATAACCAATAAGTTGTGTTTACGACCAATTATGGCCCAAAAAGGTGTGTTTAGTTGGGACCAATGAGTCCCACTAATGTGTGTATATGACCAATACGCTGTGTTTAGGACCAATGATGGCACAATAAAGTGGGTTTAGTGGACAATGAGGGTTAGTTGGCACCAATGAGTCCTAATAAGGTGTTTATATAACCAATAAGTTGTGTTTACGACCAATTATGGCCCAATATGGTGTGTTTAGTTGGGACTAATGAGTCCCACTAAGGTGTGTATATAACCAATAAATTTTGTTTAGGACCAATGATGGCTAAATAAGGTGTGTTTAGTAGGGCAATGAGGGTCGGTTAGAACCAATAAGTCCTAGTAAGGTGTGTATATAACCAATAAGTTGTGTTTAGGACCAATGATGGCCCAATAATGTGTGTTTAGTAGGGCAATGAGGGTCGGTTGGGACCAATAAGTCCTAGTAAGGTGTGTTTTATATAACCAATAAGTTGTGTTTAGGACCAATGATGGCCCAATAATGTGTGTTTAGTAGGGCAATGAGGGTCGGTTGGGACCAATAAGTCCTAGTAAGGTGTGTATATAACCAATAAGTTGTGTTTACGACCAATTATGGCCCAATAAGGTGTGTTTAGTTGGGACCAATGAGTCCCACTAATGTGTGCATATAACCAATACGTTGTGTTTAGGACCAATGATGGCACAATAAAGTGGGTTTAGGGACAATGAGGGTTAGTTGGCACCAATGAGTCCTAATAAGGTGTTTATATAACCAATAAGTTGTGTTTACGGCCAATTATGGCCCAATATGGTGTGTTTAGTTGGGACTAATGAGTCCCACTAAGGTGTGTATATAACCAATAAATTATGTTTAGGACCAATGATGGCCCAATAAGGTGTGTTTAGTAGGGCAATGAGGGTCGGTTAAACCAATAAGTCCTAGTAAGGTGTGTATATAACCAATAAGTTGTGTTTACGACCAATTATGGCCCAATATGGTGTGTTTAGTTGGGACTAATGAGTCCCACTAAGGTGTGTATATAACCAATAAACTATGTTTAGGACCAATGATGGCCCAATAAGGCGTGTTTAGTAGGGCAATGAGGGTCGGTTAGAACCAATAAGTCCTAATAAGGTGTGTATATAACCAATAAGTTGTGTTTAGGACCAATGATGGCCCAATAAGGTGTGTTTAGTAGGGACTAATGAGTCCCACTAAGGTTTGCATATAACCAATAAGTTGTGTTTAGGACCAATGATGGCCCTATAAGGAGTGTTTAGTAGGCCAATGAGGGTCGGTTGGGACCAATAAGTCCTAGTAAGGTGTGTCTTATATAACCAATAAGTTGTGTTTAGGACCAATGATGGCCCAATAATGTGTGTTTAAGGGCAATGAGGGTCAGTTGGGACCAATGAGTCCCGATAAAGTGTTATATAACCAATAAGTTGTGTTTACGACCAATTATGGCCCAATAAGGTGTGTTTAGTTGGGACCAATGAGTCCCACTAATGTGTGCATATAACCAATAAATTATGTTTAGGACCAATGATGGCCCAATAAGGTGTGTTTAGTAGGGCAATGAGGGTCGGTTAAACCAATAAGTCCTAATAAGGTGTGTATATAACCAATAAGTTGTGTTTAGGACCAATGATGGCCCAATAAGGTGTGTTTAGTTGGGACTAATGAGTCCCACTAAGGTTTGTATATAACCAATAAGTTGTGTTTAGGACCAATGATGGCCCTATAAGGAGTGTTTAGTAGGGCAATGAGGGTCGGTTGGGACCAATAAGTCCTAGTAAGGTGTGTCTTATATAACCAATAAGTTGTGTTTAGGACCAATGATGGCCCAATAATGTGTGTTTAAGGGCAATGAGGGTCAGTTGGGACCAATGAGTCCCGATAAAGTGTGTATATAACCAATAAGTTGTGTTTACGACCAATTATGGCCCAATAAGGTGTGTTTAGTTGGGACCAATGAGTCCCACTAATGTGTGCATATAACCAATAAATTATGTTTAGGACCAATGATGGCCCAATAAGGTGTGTTTAGTAGGGCAATGAGGGTCGGTTAGAACCAATAAGTCCTAGTAAGGTGTGTATATAACCAATAAGTTGTGTTTAGGACCAATGATGGCCCAATAATGTGTGTTTAGTTGGGACTAATGAGTCCCACTAAGGTTTGTATATAACCAATAAGTTGTGTTTAGGACCAATGATGGCCCTATAAGGAGTGTTTAGTAGGGCAATGAGGGTCGGTTGGGACCAATAAGTCCTAGTAAGGTGTGTCTTATATAACCAATAAGTTGTGTTTAGGACCAATGATGGCCCAATAATGTGTGTTTAAGGGCAATGAGGGTCAGTTGGGACCAATGAGTCCCAATAAAGTGTGTATATAACCAATAAGTTGTGTTTACGACCAATTATGGCCCAATAAGGTGTGTTTAGTTGGGACCAATGAGTCCCACTAATGTGTGCATATAACCAATAAGTTGTGTTTAGGACCAATGATGGCCCAATAAGGTGTGTTTAGTAGGGCAATGAGGGTCGGTTAGAACCAATAAGTCCTAGTAAGGTGTGTTATATAACCAATAAGTTGTGTTTAGGACCAATGATGGCCCAATAATGTGTGTTTAGTAGGGCAATGAGGGTCGGTTGGGACCAATAAGTCCTAGTAAGGTGTGTATATAACCAATAAGTTGTGTTTACGACCAATTATGGCCCAATAAGGTGTGTTTAGTTGGGACCAATGAGTCCCACTAATGTGTGCATATAACCAATACGTTGTGTTTAGGACCAATGATGGCACAATAAAGTGGGTTTAGGGACAATGAGGGTTAGTTGGCACCAATGAGTCCTAATAAGGTGTTTATATAACCAATAAGTTGTGTTTACGACCAATTATGGCCCAATATTGTGTGTTTAGTTGGGACTAATGAGTCCCACTAAGGTGTGTATATAACCAATAAATTATGTTTAGGACCAATGATGGCCCAATAAGGTGTGTTTAGTAGGGCAATGAGGGTCGGTTAAACCAATAAGTCCTAGTAAGGTGTGTATATAACCAATAAGTTGTGTTTACGACCAATTATGGCCCAATAATGGTGTGTTTAGTTGGGACTAATGAGTCCCACTAAGGTGTGTATATAACCAATAAATTATGTTTAGGACCAATGATGGCCCAATAAGGTGTGTTTAGTAGGGCAATGAGGGTCGGTTAGAACCAATAAGTCCTAATAAGGTGTGTATATAACCAATAAGTTGTGTTTAGGACCAATGATGGCCCAATAAGGTGTGTTTAGTATGGGACTAATGAGTCCCACTAAGGTTTGCATATAACCAATAAGTTGTGTTTAGGACCAATGATGGCCCTATAAGGAGTGTTTAGTAGGCCAATGAGGGTCGGTTGGGACCAATAAGTCCTAGTAAGGTGTGTCTTATATAACCAATAAGTTGTGTTTAGGACCAATGATGGCCCAATAATGTGTGTTTAAGGGCAATGAGGGTCAGTTGGGACCAATGAGTCCCAATAAAGTGTTATATAACCAATAAGTTGTGTTTACGACCAATTATGGCCCAATAAGGTGTGTTTAGTTGGGACCAATGAGTCCCACTAATGTGTGCATATAACCAATAAATTATGTTTAGGACCAATGATGGCCCAATAAGGTGTGTTTAGTAGGGCAATGAGGGTCGGTTAAACCAATAAGTCCTAGTAAGGTGTGTATATAACCAATAAGTTGTGTTTAGGACCAATGATGGCCCAATAAGGTGTGTTTAGTAGGGACTAATGAGTCCCACTAAGGTTTGTATATAACCAATAAGTTGTGTTTAGGACCAATGATGGCCCTATAAGGAGTGTTTAGTAGGCCAATGAGGGTCGGTTGGGACCAATAAGTCCTAGTAAGGTGTGTCTTATATAACCAATAAGTTGTGTTTAGGACCAATGATGGCCCAATAATGTGTGTTTAAGGGCAATGAGGGTCAGTTGGGACCAATGAGTCCCAATAAAGTGTGTATATAACCAATAAGTTGTGTTTACGACCAATTATGGCCCAATAAGGTGTGTTTAGTTGGGACCAATGAGTCCCACTAATGTGTGCATATAACCAATAAATTATGTTTAGGACCAATGATGGCCCAATAAGGTGTGTTTAGTAGGGCAATGAGGGTCGGTTAAACCAATAAGTCCTAGTAAGGTGTGTATATAACCAATAAGTTGTGTTTAGGACCAATGATGGCCCAATAATGTGTGTTTAGTTGGGACTAATGAGTCCCACTAAGGTTTGTATATAACCAATAAGTTGTGTTTAGGACCAATGATGGCCCTATAAGGAGTGTTTAGTAGGGCAATGAGGGTCGGTTGGGACCAATAAGTCCTAGTAAGGTGTGTCTTATATAACCAATAAGTTGTGTTTAGGACCAATGATGGCCCAATAATGTGTGTTTAAGGGCAATGAGGGTCAGTTGGGACCAATGAGTCCCAATAAAGTGTGTATATAACCAATAAGTTGTGTTTACGGCCAATTATGGCCCAATAAGGTGTGTTTAGTTGGGACCAATGAGTCCCACTAATGTGTGCATATAACCAATAAATTATGTTTAGGACCAATGATGGCCCAATAAGGTGTGTTTAGTAGGGCAATGAGGGTCGGTTAGAACCAATAAGTCCTAGTAAGGTGTGTATATAACCAATAAGTTGTGTTTAGGACCAATGATGGCCCAATAATGGTGTGTTTAGTTGGGACTAATGAGTCCCACTAAGGTTTGTATATCACCAATAAGTTGTGTTTAGGACCAATGATGGCCCTATAAGGAGTGTTTAGTAGGGCAATGAGGGTCGGTTGGGACCAATAAGTCCTAGTAAGGTGTGTATATAACCAATAAATTATGTTTAGGACCAATGATGGCCCAATAAGGTGTGTTTAGTAGGGCAATGAGGGTCGGTTAGAACCAATAAGTCCTAGTAAGGTGTGTATATAACCAATAAGTTGTGTTTAGGACCAATGATGGCCCAATAATGTGTGTTTAGTTGGGACTAATGAGTCCCACTAAGGTGTGTATATAACCAATAAGTTGTGTTTAGGACCAATGATGGCCCAATAAGGTGTGTTTAGTAGGGCAATGAGGGTCGGTTGGGACCAATAAGTCCTAGTAAGGTGTGTCTTATATAACCAATAAGTTGTGTTTAGGACCAATGATGGCCCAATAATGTGTGTTTAAGGGCAATGAGGGTCCGTTGGGACCAATGAGTCCCAATAAAGTGTGTATATAACCAATAAGTTGTGTTTACGACCAATTATGGCCCAATAAGGTGTGTTTAGTTGGGACCAATGAGTCCCACTAATGTGTGTATATAACCAATACGTTGTGTTTAGGACCAATGATGGCACAATAAAGTGGGTTTAGGGACAATGAGGGTTAGTTGGCACCAATGAGTCCTAATAAGGTGTTTATATAACCAATAAGTTGTGTTTACGACCAATTATGGCCCAATATGGTGTGTTTAGTTGGGACTAATGAGTCCCACTAAGGTGTGTATATAACCAATAAGTTGTGTTTAGGACCAATGATGGCCCAATAATGTGTGTTTAGCTTGGGACTAATGAGTCCCACTAAGGTGTGTATATAACCAATAAGTTGTGTTTAGGACCAATGATGGCCCAATAAGGTGTGTTTAGTAGGGCAATGAGGGTCGGTTGGGACCAATAAGTCCTAGTAAGGTGTGTCTTATATAACCAATAAGTTGTGTTTAGGACCAATGATGGCCCAATAATGTGTGTTTAGTAGGGCAATGAGGGTCGGTTGGGACCAATGAGTCCCAATAAAGTGTGTATATAACCAATAAGTTGTGTTTACGACCAATTATGGCCCAATAAGGTGTGTTTAGTTGGGACCAATGAGTCCCACTAATGTGTGCATATAACCAATACGTTGTGTTTAGGACCAATGATGGCACAATAAAGTGGGTTTAGGGACAATGAGGGTTAGTTGGCACCAATGAGTCCTAATAAGGTGTTTATATAACCAATAAGTTGTGTTTACGACCAATTATGGCCCAATATGGTGTGTTTAGTTGGGACTAATGAGTCCCACTAAGGTGTGTATATAACCAATAAATTATGTTTAGGACCAATGATGGCCCAATAAGGTGTGTTTAGTAGGGCAATGAGGGTCGGTTAGAACCAATAAGTCCTAGTAAGGTGTGTATATAACCAATAAGTTGTGTTTAGGACCAATGATGGCCCAATAATGGTGTGTTTAGTTGGGACTAATGAGTCCCACTAAGGTGTGTATATAACCAATAAATTGTGTTTAGGACCAATGATGGCCCAATAAGGTGTGTTTAGTAGGGCAATGAGGGTCGGTTAGAACCAATAAGTCCTAGTAAGGTGTGTATATAACCAATAAGTTGTGTTTAGGACCAATGATGGCCCAATAAGGTGTGTTTAGTAGGGACTAATGAGTCCCACTAAGGTTTGCATATAACCAATAAGTTGTGTTTAGGACCAATGATGGCCCTATAAGGAGTGTTTAGTAGGGCAATGAGGGTCGGTTGGGACCAATAAGTCCTAGTAAGGTGTGTCTTATATAACCAATAAGTTGTGTTTAGGACCAATGATGGCCCAATATAGGACCAATGATGGCCCTATAAGGAGTGTTTAGTAGGCCAATGAGGGTCGGTTGGGACCAATAAGTCCTAGTAAGGTGTGTCTTATATAACCAATAAGTTGTGTTTAGGACCAATGATGGCCCAATAATGTGTGTTTAAGGGCAATGAGGGTCAGTTGGGACCAATGAGTCCCAATAAAGTGTTTATATAACCAATAAGTTGTGTTTACGACCAATTATGGCCCAATAAGGTGTGTTTAGTTGGGACCAATGAGTCCCACTAATGTGTGCATATAACCAATAAATTATGTTTAGGACCAATGATGGCCCAATAAGGTGTGTTTAGTAGGGCAATGAGGGTCGGTTAAACCAATAAGTCCTAGTAAGGTGTGTATATAACCAATAAGTTGTGTTTAGGACCAATGATGGCCCAATAATGTGTGTTTAGTTGGGACTAATGAGTCCCACTAAGGTTTGTATATAACCAATAAGTTGTGTTTAGGACCAATGATGGCCCTATAAGGAGTGTTTAGTAGGGCAATGAGGGTCGGTTGGGACCAATAAGTCCTAGTAAGGTGTGTCTTATATAACCAATAAGTTGTGTTTAGGACCAATGATGGCCCAATAATGTGTGTTTAAGGGCAATGAGGGTCAGTTGGGACCAATGAGTCCCGATAAAGTGTGTATATAACCAATAAGTTGTGTTTACGACCAATTATGGCCCAATAAGGTGTGTTTAGTTGGGACCAATGAGTCCCACTAATGTGTGCATATAACCAATACGTTGTGTTTAGGACCAATGATGGCACAATAAAGTGGGTTTAGGGACAATGAGGGTTAGTTGGCACCAATGAGTCCTAATAAGGTGTTTATATAACCAATAAGTTGTGTTTACGACCAATTATGGCCCAATATGGTGTGTTTAGTTGGGACTAATGAGTCCCACTAAGGTGTGTATATAACCAATAAGTTATGTTTAGGACCAATGATGGCCCAATAAGGTGTGTTTAGTAGGAATGAGGTCGGTTAAACAATAAGTCCTAGTAGGGTGTGTATATAACCAATAAGTTGTGTTTAGGACCAATGATGGCCCAATAATGTGTGTTTAGTTGGGACTAATGAGTCCCACTAAGGTGTGTATATAACCAATAAGTTGTGTTTAGGACCAATGATGGCCCAATAAGGTGTGTTTAGTAGGGCAATGAGGGTCGGTTGGGACCAATAAGTCCTAGTAAGGTGTGTCTTATATAACCAATAAGTTGTGTTTAGGACCAATGATGGCCCAATAATGTGTGTTTAAGGGCAATGAGGGTCCGTTGGGACCAATGAGTCCCAATAAAGTGTGTATATAACCAATAAGTTGTGTTTACGACCAATTATGGCCCAATAAGGTGTGTTTAGTTGGGACCAATGAGTCCCACTAATGTGTGCATATAACCAATACGTTGTGTTTAGGACCAATGATGGCACAATAAAGTGGGTTTAGGGACAATGAGGGTTAGTTGGCACCAATGAGTCCTAATAAGGTGTTTATATAACCAATAAGTTGTGTTTACGACCAATTATGGCCCAATATGGTGTGTTTAGTTGGGACTAATGAGTCCCACTAAGGTGTGTATATAACCAATAAATTATGTTTAGGACCAATGATGGCCCAATAAGGTGTGTTTAGTAGGGCAATGAGGGTCGGTTAGAACCAATAAGTCCTAGTAAGGTGTGTATATAACCAATAAGTTGTGTTTACGACCAATTATGGCCCAATAATGGTGTGTTTAGTTGGGACTAATGAGTCCCACTAAGGTGTGTATATAACCAATAAACTATGTTTAGGACCAATGATGGCCCAATAAGGTGTGTTTAGTAGGGCAATGAGGGTCGGTTAAACCAATAAGTCCTAATAAGGTGTGTTATATAACCAATAAGTTGTGTTTAGGACCAATGATGGCCCAATAAGGTGTGTTTAGTAGGGACTAATGAGTCCCACTAAGGTTTGTATATAACCAATAAGTTGTGTTTAGGACCAATGATGGCCCTATAAGGAGTGTTTAGTAGGCCAATGAGGGTCGGTTGGGACCAATAAGTCCTAGTAAGGTGTGTCTTATATAACCAATAAGTTGTGTTTAGGACCAATGATGGCCCAATATAGGACCAATGATGGCCCTATAAGGAGTGTTTAGTAGGCCAATGAGGGTCGGTTGGGACCAATAAGTCCTAGTAAGGTGTGTCTTATATAACCAATACGTTGTGTTTAGGACCAATGATGGCCCAATAATGTGTGTTTAAGGGACAATGAGGGTCAGTTGGGACCAATGAGTCCCAATAAAGTGTTTATATAACCAATAAGTTGTGTTTACGACCAATTATGGCCCA
>JBCNJP010000078.1:110660-139504 GCA_039602395.1 Deinandra increscens subsp. villosa | reverse complement strand
TTAGGACCAATGATGGCACAATAAAGTGGGTTTAGGGACAATGAGGGTTAGTTGGCACCAATGAGTCCTAATAAGGTGTTTATATAACCAATAAGTTGTGTTTACGACCAATTATGGCCCAATATGGTGTGTTTAGTTGGGACTAATGATTCCCACTAAGGTGTGTATATAACCAATAAATTATGTTTAGGACCAATGATGGCCCAATAAGGTGTGTTTAGTAGGGCAATGAGGGTCGGTTAGAACCAATAAGTCCTAGTAAGGTGTGTATATAACCAATAAGTTGTGTTTAGGACCAATGATGGCCCAATAATGTGTGTTTAGTTGGGACTAATGAGTCCTACTAAGGTGTGTATATAACGAATAAGTTGTGTTTAGGACCAATGATGGCCCAATAAGGTGTGTTTAGTAGGGCAATGAGGGTCGGTTGGGACCAATAAGTCCTAGTAAGGTGTGTCTTATATAACCAATAAGTTGTGTTTAGGACCAATGATGGCCCAATAATGTGTGTTTAAGGGAAATGAGGGTCCGTTGGGACCAATGAGTCCCAATAAAGTGTGTATATAACCAATAAGTTGTGTTTACGACCAAATATGGCCCAATAAGGTGTGTTTAGTTGGAACCAATGAGTCCCACTAATGTGTGCATAAAACCAGTACGTTGTGTTTAGGACCAATGATGGCACAATAAAGTGGGTTTAGGGACAATGAGGGTTAGTTGGCACCAATGAGTCCTAATAAGGTGTTTATATAACCAATAAGTTGTGTTTACGACCAATTATGGCCCAATATGGTGTGTTTAGTTGGGACTAATGATTCCCACTAAGGTGTGTATATAACCAATAAATTATGTTTAGGACCAATGATGGCCCAATAAGGTGTGTTTAGTAGGGCAATGAGGGTCGGTTAGAACCAATAAGTCCTAGTAAGGTGTGTATATAACCAATAAGTTGTGTTTAGGACCAATGATGGCCCAATAATGTGTGTTTAGTTGGGACTAATGAGTCCTACTAAGGTGTGTATATAACGAATAAGTTGTGTTTAGGACCAATGATGGCCCAATAAGGTGTGTTTAGTAGGGCAATGAGGGTCGGTTGGGACCCATAAGTCCTAGTAAGGTGTGTCTTATATAACCAATAAGTTGTGTTTAGGACCAATGATGGCCCAATAATGTGTGTTTAAGGGAAATGAGGGTCCGTTGGGACCAATGAGTCCCAATAAAGTGTGTATATAACCAATAAGTTGTGTTTACGACCAATTATGGCCCAAAAAGGTGTGTTTAGTTGGGATCAATGAGTCCCACTAATGTGTGTATATGACCAATACGTTGTGTTTAGGACCAATGATGGCACAATAAAGTGGGTTTAGGGACAATAAGGGTTAGTTGGCACCAATGAGTCCTAATAAGGTGTTTATATAACCAATAAGTTGTGTTTACGACCAATTATGGCCCAATATGGTGTGTTTAGTTGGGACTAATGAGTCCGACTAAGGTGTGTATATAACCAATAAGTTATGTTTAGAACCAATGATGGCCCAATAAGGTGTGTATATAACCAATAAGTTGTGTTTACAACCAATTATGGCCCAATAAGGTGTGTTTAGTTGGGACCAATGAGTCCCACTAATGTGTGCATATAACCAGTACGTTGTGTTTAGGACCAATGATGGCACAATAAAGTGGGTTTAGGGACAATGAGGGTTAGTTGGCACCAATGAGTCCTAATAAGGTGTTTATATAACCAATAAGTTGTGTTTACGACCAATTATGGCCCAATATGGTGTGTTTAGTTGGGACTAATGATTCCCACTAAGGTGTGTATATAACCAATAAATTATGTTTAGGACCAATGATGGCCCAATAAGGTGTGTTTAGTAGGGCAATGAGGGTCGGTTAGAACCAATAAGTCCTAGTAAGGTGTGTATATAACCAATAAGTTGTGTTTAGGACCAATGATGGCCCAATAATGTGTGTTTAGTTGGGACTAATGAGTCCTACTAAGGTGTGTATATAACGAATAAGTTGTGTTTAGGACCAATGATGGCCCAATAAGGTGTGTTTAGTAGGGCAATGAGGGTCGGTTGGGACCCATAAGTCCTAGTAAGGTGTGTCTTATATAACCAATAAGTTGTGTTTAGGACCAATGATGGCCCAATAATGTGTGTTTAAGGGAAATGAGGGTCCGTTGGGACCAATGAGTCCCAATAAAGTGTGTATATAACCAATAAGTTGTGTTTACGACCAATTATGGCCCAAAAAGGTGTGTTTAGTTGGGATCAATGAGTCCCACTAATGTGTGTATATGACCAATACGTTGTGTTTAGGACCAATGATGGCACAATAAAGTGGGTTTAGGGACAATAAGGGTTAGTTGGCACCAATGAGTCCTAATAAGGTGTTTATATAACCAATAAGTTGTGTTTACGACCAATTATGGCCCAATATGGTGTGTTTAGTTGGGACTAATGAGTCCGACTAAGGTGTGTATATAACCAATAAGTTATGTTTAGAACCAATGATGGCCCAATAAGGTGTGTATATAACCAATAAGTTGTGTTTACAACCAATTATGGCCCAATAAGGTGTGTTTAGTTGGGACCAATGAGTCCCACTAATGTGTGCATATAACCAATACGTTGTGTTTAGGACCAATGATGGCACAATAAAGTGGGTTTAGGGACAATGAGGGTTAGTTGGCACCAACGAGTCCTAATAAAGTGTTTATATAACCAATAAGTTGTGTTTACGACCAATTATGGCCCAATATGGTGTGTTTAGTTGGGACTAATGAGTCCCACTAAGGTGTGTATATAACCAATAAGTTGTGTTTAGGACCAATGATGGCCCAATAAGGTGTGTTTAGTAGGGCATTGAGGGTCGGTTAGGACCAATAAGTCCTAGTAAGGTGTGTATATAACCAATAAGTTGTGTTTAGGACCAACGATGGCCCAATAATATGTGATTAGTTGGGAATAATGAGTCCCACTAAGGTTTGTATATAACCAATAAGTTGTTTTTAGGACCAATTATGGCCCAATATGGTGTGTTTAGTTGGGACTAATGAGTCCCACTAAGGTGTGTATATAACCAATAAGTTGTGTTTAGGACCAATGATGGCCCAATAAGGTGTGTTTAGTAGGGCATTGAGGGTCGGTTAGGACCAATAAGTCCTAGTAAGGTGTGTATATAACCAATAAGTTGTGTTTAGGACCAACGATGGCCCAATAATATGTGATTAGTTGGGAATAATGAGTCCCATTAAGGTTTGTATATAACCAATAAGTTGTGTTTAGGACCAATGATGGCCCAATCAGGTGTGTTTAGTAGGGCAATGAGGGTCGGTTGGGACCAATAAGTCCTAGTAAGGTGTGTCTTATATAACCAATAAGTTGTGTTTAGGACCAATGATGGCCCATTAATGTGTTTTTAAGGGCAATGAGGGTCCGTTGGGACCAATGAGTCCCAATAAAGTTTGTATATAACCAATAAGTTGTGTTTACGACCAATTATGGCCCAAAAAGATGTGTTTAGTTGGGACCAATGAGTCCCACTAATGTGTGTATATGACCAATACGTTGTGTTTAGGACCAATGATGGCACAATATAGTGGGTATAGGGACAATGAAGGTTAGTTGGCACCAATGAGTCCTAATATGGTGTTTATATAACAAATAAGTTGTGTTTACGACCAATTATGGCCCAATATGGTGTGTTTAGTTGGGACTAATGAGTCCCACTAAGGTGTGTATATAACCAATAAGTTATGTTTAGGACCAATGATGGCCCAATAAAGTGTGTTTAGTAGGGCAATGAGGGTCGGTTAGAACCAATAAGTCCTAGTAAGGTGTGTATATAACCAATAAGTTGTGTTTAGGACCAATGATGACCCAATAATGTATGTTTAGTTGGGACTAATGAGTCCCACTAAGGTGTGTATATGACCAATAAGTTGTGTTTAGGACCAATGATGGCCCAATAAGGTGTGTTTAGTAGGGCAATAAGGGTCGGTTAGGACCAATAAGTCCTAGTAAGGTGTGTATATAACCAATAAGTTGTGTTTAGGACCAATGATGGCCCTATAAGGAGTGTTTAGTAGGGCAATGAGGGTCGGTTGGGACGAATAAGTCCTAGTAAGGGGTGTCTTATATAACCAATAAGTTGTGCTTACGACCAATGATGGCCCAATAATGTGTGTTTAAGGGCAATGAGGGTCAGTTAGGACCAATGAGTCCCAATAAAGTTTGTATATAACCAATAAGTTGTGTTTACGACCAAATATGGCCCAATAAGGTGTGTTTAGTTGGAACCAATGAGTCCCACTAATGTGTGCATAAAACCAGTACGTTGTGTTTAGGACCAATGATGGCACAATAAAGTGGGTTTAGGGACAATGAGGGTTAGTTGGCACCAATGAGTCCTAATAAGGTGTTTATATAACCAATAAGTTGTGTTTACGACCAATTATGGCCCAATATGGTGTGTTTAGTTGGGACTAATGATTCCCACTAAGGTGTGTATATAACCAATAAATTATGTTTAGGACCAATGATGGCCCAATAAGGTGTGTTTAGTAGGGCAATGAGGGTCGGTTAGAACCAATAAGTCCTAGTAAGGTGTGTATATAACCAATAAGTTGTGTTTAGGACCAATGATGGCCCAATAATGTGTGTTTAGTTGGGACTAATGAGTCCTACTAAGGTGTGTATATAACGAATAAGTTGTGTTTAGGACCAATGATGGCCCAATAAGGTGTGTTTAGTAGGGCAATGAGGGTCGGTTGGGACCCATAAGTCCTAGTAAGGTGTGTCTTATATAACCAATAAGTTGTGTTTAGGACCAATGATGGCCCAATAATGTGTGTTTAAGGGAAATGAGGGTCCGTTGGGACCAATGAGTCCCAATAAAGTGTGTATATAACCAATAATTTGTGTTTACGACCAATTATGGCCCAAAAAGGTGTGTTTAGTTGGGATCAATGAGTCCCACTAATGTGTGTATATGACCAATACGTTGTGTTTAGGACCAATGATGGCACAATAAAGTGGGTTTAGGGACAATAAGGGTTAGTTGGCACCAATGAGTCCTAATAAGGTGTTTATATAACCAATAAGTTGTGTTTACGACCAATTATGGCCCAATATGGTGTGTTTAGTTGGGACTAATGAGTCCGACTAAGGTGTGTATATAACGAATAAGTTATGTTTAGAACCAATGATGGCCCAATAAGGTGTGTATATAACCAATAAGTTGTGTTTACAACCAATTATGGCCCAATAAGGTGTGTTTAGTTGGGACCAATGAGTCCCACTAATGTGTGCATATAACCAATACGTTGTGTTTAGGACCAATGATGGCACAATAAAGTGGGTTTAGGGACAATGAGGGTTAGTTGGCACCAACGAGTCCTAATAAAGTGTTTATATAACCAATAAGTTGTGTTTACGACCAATTATGGCCCAATATGGTGTGTTTAGTTGGGACTAATGAGTCCCACTAAGGTGTGTATATAACCAATAAGTTGTGTTTAGGACCAATGATGGCCCAATAAGGTGTGTTTAGTAGGGCATTGAGGGTCGGTTAGGACCAATAAGTCCTAGTAAGGTGTGTATATAACCAATAAGTTGTGTTTAGGACCAACGATGGCCCAATAATATGTGATTAGTTGGGAATAATGAGTCCCACTAAGGTTTGTATATAACCAATAAGTTGTTTTTAGGACCAATTATGGCCCAATATGGTGTGTTTAGTTGGGACTAATGAGTCCCACTAAGGTGTGTATATAACCAATAAGTTGTGTTTAGGACCAATGATGGCCCAATAAGGTGTGTTTAGTAGGGCATTGAGGGTCGGTTAGGACCAATAAGTCCTAGTAAGGTGTGTATATAACCAATAAGTTGTGTTTAGGACCAACGATGGCCCAATAATATGTGATTAGTTGGGAATAATGAGTCCCACTAAGGTTTGTATATAACCAATAAGTTGTGTTTAGGACCAATGATGGCCCAATCAGGTGTGTTTAGTAGGGCAATGAGGGTCGGTTGGGACCAATAAGTCCTAGTAAGGTGTGTCTTATATAACCAATAAGTTGTGTTTAGGACCAATGATGGCCCATTAATGTGTTTTTAAGGGCAATGAGGGTCCGTTGGGACCAATGAGTCCCAATAAAGTTTGTATATAACCAATAAGTTGTGTTTACGACCAATTATGGCCCAAAAAGATGTGTTTAGTTGGGACCAATGAGTCCCACTAATGTGTGTATATGACCAATACGTTGTGTTTAGGACCAATGATGGCACAATATAGTGGGTATAGGGACAATGAAGGTTAGTTGGCACCAATGAGTCCTAATATGGTGTTTATATAACAAATAAGTTGTGTTTACGACCAATTATGGCCCAATATGGTGTGATTAGTTGGGACTAATGAGTCCCACTAAGGTGTGTATATAACCAATAAGTTATGTTTAGGACCAATGATGGCCCAATAAAGTGTGTTTAGTAGGGCAATGAGGGTCGGTTAGAACCAATAAGTCCTAGTAAGGTGTGTATATAACCAATAAGTTGTGTTTAGGACCAATGATGACCCAATAATGTCTGTTTAGTTGGGACTAATGAGTCCCACTAAGGTGTGTATATGACCAATAAGTTGTGTTTAGGACCAATGATGGCCCAATAAGGTGTGTTTAGTAGGGCAATAAGGGTCGGTTAGGACCAATAAGTCCTAGTAAGGTGTGTATATAACCAATAAGTTGTGTTTAGGACCAATGATGGCCCTATAAGGAGTGTTTAGTAGGGCAATGAGGGTCGGTTGGGACGAATAAGTCCTAGTAAGGGGTGTCTTATATAACCAATAAGTTGTGCTTACGACCAATGATGGCCCAATAATGTGTGTTTAAGGGCAATGAGGGTCAGTTAGGACCAATGAGTCCCAATAAAGTTTGTATATAACCAATAAGTTGTGTTTACGACCAAATATGGCCCAATAAGGTGTGTTTAGTTGGAACCAATGAGTCCCACTAATGTGTGCATAAAACCAGTACGTTGTGTTTAGGACCAATGATGGCACAATAAAGTGGGTTTAGGGACAATGAGGGTTAGTTGGCACCAATGAGTCCTAATAAGGTGTTTATATAACCAATAAGTTGTGTTTACGACCAATTATGGCCCAATATGGTGTGTTTAGTTGGGACTAATGATTCCCAATAAGGTGTGTATATAACCAATAAATTATGTTTAGGACCAATGATGGCCCAATAAGGTGTGTTTAGTAGGGCAATGAGGGTCGGTTAGAACCAATAAGTCCTAGTAAGGTGTGTATATAACCAATAAGTTGTGTTTAGGACCAATGATGGCCCAATAATGTGTGTTTAGTTGGGACTAATGAGTCCTACTAAGGTGTGTATATAACGAATAAGTTGTGTTTAGGACCAATGATGGCCCAATAAGGTGTGTTTAGTAGGGCAATGAGGGTCGGTTGGGACCCATAAGTCCTAGTAAGGTGTGTCTTATATAACCAATAAGTTGTGTTTAGGACCAATGATGGCCCAATAATGTGTGTTTAAGGGAAATGAGGGTCCGTTGGGACCAATGAGTCCCAATAAAGTGTGTATATAACCAATAAGTTGTGTTTACGACCAATTATGGCCCAAAAAGGTGTGTTTAGTTGGGATCAATGAGTCCCACTAATGTGTGTATATGACCAATACGTTGTGTTTAGGACCAATGATGGCACAATAAAGTGGGTTTAGGGACAATAAGGGTTAGTTGGAACCAATGAGTCCTAATAAGGTGTTTA
Source organism: Deinandra increscens subsp. villosa (assembly GCA_039602395.1). NCBI lineage: Eukaryota > Viridiplantae > Streptophyta > Magnoliopsida > Asterales > Asteraceae > Deinandra > Deinandra increscens. Next base: position 131,710 of record JBCNJP010000078.1, on the reverse strand, counting down.
TATAACCAATAAGTTGTGTTTACGACCAATTATGGCCCAATATGGTGTGTTTAGTTGGGACTAATGAGTCCGACTAAGGTGTGTATATAACCAATAAGTTATGTTTATAACCAATGATGGCCCAATAAGGTGTGTATATAACCAATAAGTTGTGTTTACAACCAATTATGGCCCAATAAGGTGTGTTTAGTTGGGACCAATGAGTCCCACTAATGTGTGCATATAACCAATACGTTGTGTTTAGGACCAATGATGGCACAATAAAGTGGGTTTAGGGACAATGAGGGTTAGTTGGCACCAACGAGTCCTAATAAAGTGTTTATATAACCAATAAGTTGTGTTTACGACCAATTATGACCCAATATGGTGTGTTTAGTTGGGACTAATGAGTCCCACTAAGGTGTGTATATAACCAATAAGTTGTGTTTAGGACCAATGATGGCCCAATAAGTCCTAGTAAGGTGTGTATATAACCAATAAGTTGTGTTTAGGACCAACGATGGCCCAATAATATGTGATTAGTTGGGAATAATGAGTCCCACTAAGGTTTGTATATAACCAATAAGTTGTGTTTAGGACCAATGATGGCCCAATCAGGTGTGTTTAGTAGGGCAATGAGGGTCGGTTGGGACCAATAAGTCCTAGTAAGGTGTGTCTTATATAACCAATAAGTTGTGTTTAGGACCAATGATGGCCCATTAATGTGTTTTTAAGGGCAATGAGGGTCCGTTGGGACCAATGAGTCCCAATAAAGTTTGTATATAACCAATAAGTTGTGTTTACGACCAATTATGGCCCAAAAAGATGTGTTTAGTTGGGACCAATGAGTCCCACTAATGTGTGTATATGACCAATACGTTGTGTTTAGGACCAATGATGGCACAATATAGTGGGTATAGGGACAATGAAGGTTAGTTGGCACCAATGAGTCCTAATATGGTGTTTATATAACAAATAAGTTGTGTTTACGACCAATTATGGCCCAATATGGTGTGATTAGTTGGGACTAATGAGTCCCACTAAGGTGTGTATATAACCAATAAGTTATGTTTAGGACCAATGATGGCCCAATAAAGTGTGTTTAGTAGGGCAATGAGGGTCGGTTAGAACCAATAAGTCCTAGTAAGGTGTGTATATAACCAATAAGTTGTGTTTAGGACCAATGATGACCCAATAATGTCTGTTTAGTTGGGACTAATGAGTCCCACTAAGGTGTGTATATGACCAATAAGTTGTGTTTAGGACCAATGATGGCCCAATAAGGTGTGTTTAGTAGGGCAATAAGGGTCGGTTAGGACCAATAAGTCCTAGTAAGGTGTGTATATAACCAATAAGTTGTGTTTAGGACCAATGATGGCCCTATAAGGAGTGTTTAGTAGGGCAATGAGGGTCGGTTGGGACGAATAAGTCCTAGTAAGGGGTGTCTTATATAACCAATAAGTTGTGCTTACGACCAATGATGGCCCAATAATGTGTGTTTAAGGGCAATGAGGGTCAGTTAGGACCAATGAGTCCCAATAAAGTTTGTATATAACCAATAAGTTGTGTTTACGACCAAATATGGCCCAATAAGGTGTGTTTAGTTGGAACCAATGAGTCCCACTAATGTGTGCATAAAACCAGTACGTTGTGTTTAGGACCAATGATGGCACAATAAAGTGGGTTTAGGGACAATGAGGGTTAGTTGGCACCAATGAGTCCTAATAAGGTGTTTATATAACCAATAAGTTGTGTTTACGACCAATTATGGCCCAATATGGTGTGTTTAGTTGGGACTAATGATTCCCACTAAGGTGTGTATATAACCAATAAATTATGTTTAGGACCAATGATGGCCCAATAAGGTGTGTTTAGTAGGGCAATGAGGGTCGGTTAGAACCAATAAGTCCTAGTAAGGTGTGTATATAACCAATAAGTTGTGTTTAGGACCAATGATGGCCCAATAATGTGTGTTTAGTTGGGACTAATGAGTCCTACTAAGGTGTGTATATAACGAATAAGTTGTGTTTAGGACCAATGATGGCCCAATAAGGTGTGTTTAGTAGGGCAATGAGGGTCGGTTGGGACCCATAAGTCCTAGTAAGGTGTGTCTTATATAACCAATAAGTTGTGTTTAGGACCAATGATGGCCCAATAATGTGTGTTTAAGGGAAATGAGGGTCCGTTGGGACCAATGAGTCCCAATAAAGTGTGTATATAACCAATAAGTTGTGTTTACGACCAATTATGGCCCAAAAAGGTGTGTTTAGTTGGGATCAATGAGTCCCACTAATGTGTGTATATGACCAATACGTTGTGTTTAGGACCAATGATGGCACAATAAAGTGGGTTTAGGGACAATAAGGGTTAGTTGGAACCAATGAGTCCTAATAAGGTGTTTATATAACCAATAAGTTGTGTTTACGACCAATTATGGCCCAATATGGTGTGTTTAGTTGGGACTAATGAGTCCGACTAAGGTGTGTATATAACCAATAAGTTATGTTTATAACCAATGATGGCCCAATAAGGTGTGTATATAACCAATAAGTTGTGTTTACAACCAATTATGGCCCAATAAGGTGTGTTTAGTTGGGACCAATGAGTCCCACTAATGTGTGCATATAACCAATACGTTGTGTTTAGGACCAATGATGGCACAATAAAGTGGGTTTAGGGACAATGAGGGTTAGTTGGCACCAACGAGTCCTAATAAAGTGTTTATATAACCAATAAGTTGTGTTTACGACCAATTATGACCCAATATGGTGTGTTTAGTTGGGACTAATGAGTCCCACTAAGGTGTGTATATAACCAATAAGTTGTGTTTAGGACCAATGATGGCCCAATAAGTCCTAGTAAGGTGTGTATATAACCAATAAGTTGTGTTTAGGACCAACGATGGCCCAATAATATGTGATTAGTTGGGAATAATGAGTCCCACTAAGGTTTGTATATAACCAATAAGTTGTGTTTAGGACCAATGATGGCCCAATCAGGTGTGTTTAGTAGGGCAATGAGGGTCGGTTGGGACCAATAAGTCCTAGTAAGGTGTGTCTTATATAACCAATAAGTTGTGTTTAGGACCAATGATGGCCCATTAATGTGTGTTTAAGGGCAATGAGGGTCCGTTGGGACCAATGAGTCCCAATAAAGTTTGTATATATCCAATAATTTGTGTTTACGACCAATTATGGCCCAAAAAGATGTGTTTAGTTGGGACCAATGAGTCCCACTAATGTGTGTATATGACCAATACGTTGTGTTTAGGACCAATGATGGCACAATGTAGTGGGTATAGGGACAATGAAGGTTAGTTGGCACCAATGAGTCCTAATATGGTGTTTATATAACAAATAAGTTGTGTTTACGACCAATTATGGCCTAATATGGTGTGTTTAGTTGGGACTAATGAGTCCCACTAAGGTGTGTATATAACCAATAAGTTATGTTTAGGACCAATGATGGCCCAATAAGGTGTGTTTAGTAGGGCAATGAGGGTCGGTTAGAACCAAGAAGTCCTAGTAAGGTGTGTATATAACCAATAAGTTGTGTTTAGGACCAATGATGACCCAATAATGTCTGTTTAGTTGGGACTAATGAGTCCCACTAAGGTGTGTATATGACCAATAAGTTGTGTTTAGGACCAATGATGGCCCAATAAGGTGTGTTTAGTAGGGCAATAAGGGTCGGTTAGGACCAATAAGTCCTAGTAAGGTGTGTATATAACCAATAAGTTGTGTTTAGGACCAATGATGGCCCTATAAGGAGTGTTTAGTAGGGAAATGAGGGTCGGTTAGGACGAATAAGTCCTAGTAAGGGGTGTCTTATATAACCAATAAGTTGTGCTTACGACCAATGATGGCCCAATAATGTGTGTTTAAGGGCAATGAGGGTCAGTTGGGACCAATGAGTCCCAATAAAGTTTGTATATAACCAATAAGTTGTGTTTACGACCAAATATGGCCCAATAAGGTGTGTTTAGTTGGAACCAATGAGTCCCACTAATGTGTGCATAAAACCAGTACGTTGTGTTTAGGACCAATGATGGCACAATAAAGTGGGTTTAGGGACAATGAGGGTTAGTTGGCACCAATGAGTCCTAATAAGGTGTTTATATAACCAATAAGTTGTGTTTACGACCAATTATGGCCCAATATGGTGTGTTTAGTTGGGACTAATGATTCCCACTAAGGTGTGTATATAACCAATAAATTATGTTTAGGACCAATGATGGCCCAATAAGGTGTGTTTAGTAGGGCAATGAGGGTCGGTTAGAACCAATAAGTCCTAGTAAGGTATGTATATAACCAATAAGTTGTGTTTAGGACCAATGATGGCCCAATAATGTGTGTTTAGTTGGGACTAATGAGTCCTACTAAGGTGTGTATATAACGAATAAGTTGTGTTTAGGACCAATGATGGCCCAATAAGGTGTGTTTAGTAGGGCAATGAGGGTCGGTTGGGACCCATAAGTCCTAGTAAGGTGTGTCTTATATAACCAATAAGTTGTCTTTAGGACCAATGATGGCCCAATAATGTGTGTTTAAGGGAAATGAGGGTCCGTTGGGACCAATGAGTCCCAATAAAGTGTGTATATAACCAATAAGTTGTGTTTACGACCAATTATGGCCCAAAAAGGTGTGTTTAGTTGGGATCAATGAGTCCCACTAATGTGTGTATATGACCAATACGTTGTGTTTAGGACCAATGATGGCACAATAAAGTGGGTTTAGGGACAATAAGGGTTAGTTGGCACCAATGAGTCCTAATAAGGTGTTTATATAACCAATAAGTTGTGTTTACGACCAATTATGGCCCAATATGGTGTGTTTAGTTGGGACTAATGAGTCCCCCTAAGGTGTGTATATAACCAAAAAGTTATGTTTAGGACCAATGATGGCCCAATAAGGTGTGTTTAGTAGGGCAATGAGGGTCGGTTAGGACCAATAAGTCCCAGTAAGGTGTGTATATAACCAATAAGTTGTGTTTAGGACCAATGATGGCCCTATAAGTAGTGTTTAGTAGGGCAATGAGGGTCGGTTGGGACCAATAAGTCCTAGTAAGGTGTGTCTTATATAACCAATAAGTTGTGTTTAGGACCAATGATGGCCCAATAATGTGTGTTTAAGGGCAATGAAGGTCAGTTGGGACCAATGAGTCCCAATAAAGTGTGTATATAACCAATAAGTTGTGTTTACAACCAATTATGGCCCAATAAGGTGTGTTTAGTTGGGACCAATGAGTCCCACTAATGTGTACATATAACCAATACGTTGTGTTTAGGACCAATGATGGCACAATAAAGTGGGTTTAGGGACAATGAGGGTTAGTTGGCACCAACGAGTCCTAAAAAGTGTTTATATAACCAATAAGTTGTGTTTACGACCAATTATGGCCCAATATGGTGTGTTTAGTTGGGACTAATGAGTCCCACTAAGGTGTGTATATAACCAATAAGTTGTGTTTAGGACCAATGATGGCCCAATAAGGTGTGTTTAGTAGGGCAATGAGGGTCGGTTAGGACCAATAAGTCCTAGTAAGGTGTGTATATAACCAATAAGTTGTGTTTAGGACCAATGATGGCCCTATAAGTAGTGTTTAGTAGGGCAATGAGGGTCGGTTGGGACCAATAAGTCCTAGTAAGGTGTGTCTTATATAACCAATAAGTTGTGTTTAGGACCAATGATGGCCCAATAATGTGTGTTTAAGGGCAATGAGGGTCAGTTGGGACCAATGAGTCCCAATAAAGTGTGTATATAACCAATAAGTTGTGTTTACAACCAATTATGGCCCAATAAGGTGTGTTTAGTTGGGACCAATGAGTCCCACTAATGTGTGCATATAACCAATACGTTGTGTTTAGGACCAATGATGGCACAATAAAGTGGGTTTAGGGACAATGAGGGTTAGTTGGCACCAACGAGTCCTAATAAAGTGTTTATATAACCAATAAGTTGTGTTTACGACCAATTATGGCCCAATATGGTGTGTTTAGTTGGGACTAATGAGTCCCACTAAGGTGTGTATATAACCAATAAGTTGTGTTTAGGACCAATGATGGCCCAATAAGGTGTGTTTAGTAGGGCATTGAGGGTCAGTTAGGACCAATAAGTCCTAGTAAGGTGTGTATATAACCAATAAGTTGTGTTTAGGACCAATGATGGCCCTATAAGGAGTGTTTAGTAGGGCAATGAGGGTCGGTTGGGACCAATAAGTCCTAGTAAGGGGTGTCTTATATAACCAATAAGTTGTGTTTAGGACAAATGATGGCCCAATAATGTGTGTTTAAGGGCAATGAGGGTCAGTTGGGACCAATGAGTCCCAATAAAATGTGTATATAACCAATAAGTTGTGTTTACGACCAATTATGCCCAAATAAGGTGTGTTTAGTTGGGACCAATGAGTCCCACTAATGTGTGCATATAACCAGTACTTTGTGTTTAGGACCAATGATGGCACAATAAAGTGGGTTTAGGGACAATGAGGGCTAGTTGGCACCAATGAGTCTTAATAAGGTGTTTATATAACCAATAAGTTGTGTTTACGACCAATTATGGCCCAATATGGTGTGTTTAGTTAAGACTAATGAGTCCCACTAAGGTGTGTATATAACCAATAAATTATGTTTAGGACCAATGATGGCCCAATAAGGTGTGTTTAGTAGGGCAATGAGGGTCGGTTAGAACCAATAAGTCCTAGTAAGGTGTGTATATAACCAATAAGTTGTGTTTAGGACCAATGATGGCCCAATAATGTCTGTTTAGTTGGGACTAATGAGTCCCACTAAGGTGTGTATATGACCAATAAGTTGTGTTTAGGACCAATGATGGCCCAATAAGGTGTGTTTAGTAGGGCAATGAGGGTCGGTTGGGACCAATAAGTCCTAGTAAGGTGTGTCTTATATAACCAATAAGTTGTGTTTAGGACCAATGATGGCCCAATAATGTGTGTTTAAGGGCAATGAGGGTCTGTTGGGACCAATGAGTCCCAATAAAGTTTGTATATAACCAATAAGTTGTGTTTACGACCAATTATGGCCTAAAAAGATGTGTTTAGTTGGGACCAATGAGTCCCACTAATGTGTGTATATGACCAATACGTTGTGTTTAGGACCAATGATGGCACAATATAGTGGGTATAGGGACAATGAAGGTTAGTTGGCACCAATGAGTCCTAATATGGTGTTTATATAACCAATAAGTTGTGCTTACGACCAATTATGGCCCAATATGGTGTGTTTAGTTGGGACTAATGAGTCCCACTAAGGTGTGTATATAACCAATAAGTTATGTTTAGGACCAATGATGGCACAATAAGGTGTGTTTAGTAGGGCAATGAGGGTCGGTTAGAACCAATAAGTCCTAGTAAGGTGTGTATATAACCAATAAGTTGTGTTTAGGACCAATGATGACCCAATAATGTCTGTTTAGTTGGGACTAATGAGTCCCACTAAGGTGTGTATATGACCAATAAGTTGTGTTTAGGACCAATGATGGCCCAATAAGGTGTGTTTAGTTGGGCAATTAGGGTCGGTTGGGATCAATAAGTCCTAGTAAGGTGTGTCTTATATAACCAATAAGTTGTGTTTAGGACCAATGATGGCCCAATAATGTGTGTTTAAGGGCAATGAGGGTCCGTTGGGACCAATGAGTCCCAATAAAGTTTGTATATAACCAATAAGTTGTGTTTACGACCAATTATGGCCCAAAAAGATGTGTTTAGTTGGGACCAATGAGTCCAACTAATGTGTGTATATGACCAATACGTTGTGTTTAGGACCAATGATGGCACAATAAAGTGGGTATAGGGACAATGAAGGTTAGTTGGCACCAATGAGTCCTAATATGGTGTTTATATAACCAATAAGTTGTGTTTACGACCAATTATGGCCCAATATGGTGTGTTTAGTTGGGACTAATGAGTCCCACTAAGGTGTGTATATAACCAATAAGTTATGTTTAGGACCAATGATGGCCCAATAAGGTGTGTTTAGTAGGGTAACGAGGGTCGGTTAGAACCAATAAGTCCTAGTAAGGTGTGTATATAACCAATAAGTTGTGTTTAGGACCAACGATGGCCCAATAATATGTGATTAGATGGGAATAATGAGTCCCACTAAGGTTTGTATATAACCAATAAGTTGTGTTTAGGACCAATGATGGCCCAATAAGGTGTGTTTAGTAGGGCAATGAGGGTCGGTTAGGACCAATAAGTCCTAGTAAGGTGTGTCTTATATAACCAATAAGTTGTGTTTAGGACCAATGATGGCCCATTAATGTGTGTTTAAGGGCAATGAGGGTCCGTTGGGACCAATGAGTCCCAATATGGCCAAATAAAGTGTGTATATAACCAATAAGTTGTGTTTACGACCAATTATGTCCAAAAAAGGTGTGTTTAGTTGGGACCAATGAGTCCTAATAATGTGTTTATATAACCAATAAGTTGTGTTTACGACCAATTATGGCCCAATATGGTGTGTTTAGTTGGGACTAATGAGTCCCACTAAGGTGTGTATATAACCAATAAATTATGTTTAGGACCAATGATGGCCCAATAAGGTGTGTTTAGTAGGGCAATGAGGGTCGGTTGGGACCAATAAGTCCTAGTAAGGTGTGTCTTATATAACCAATAAGTTGTATTTAGGACCAATGATGGCCCAATAATGTGTGTTTATGGGCAATGAGGGTCGGTTGGGACCAATAAGTCCTAGTAAGGTGTGTCTTATATAACCAATAAGTTGTGTTTAGGACCAATGATGGCCCAATAATGTGTGTTTAAGGGCAATGAGGGTCAGTTGGGACCAATGAGTCCCAATAAAGTGTGTATATAACCAATAAGTTGTGTTTACAACCAATTATGGCCCAATAAGGTGTGTTTAGTTGGGACCAATGAGTCCCACTAATGTGTGCATATAACCAATACGTTGTGTTTAGGACCAATGATGGCACAATAAAGTGGGTTTAGGGACAATGAGGGTTAGTTGGCACCAACGAGTCCTAATAAAGTGTTTATATAACCAATAAGTTGTGTTTACGACCAATTATGGCCCAATATGGTGTGTTTAGTTGGGACTAATGAGTCCCACTAAGGTGTGTATATAACCAATAAGTTGTGTTTAGGACCAATGATGGCCCAATAAGGTGTGTTTAGTAGGGCATTGAGGGTCGGTTAGGACCAATAAGTCCTAGTAAGGTGTGTATATAATCAATAAGTTGTGTTTAGGACCAATGATGGCCCAATAAAGTGTGTTTAGTTGGGACTAATGAGTCCCACTAAGGTTTGTATATATCCAATAAGTTGTGTTTAGGACCAATGATGGCCGTATAAGGAGTGTTTAGTAGGGCAATGAGGGTCGGTTGGGACCAATAAGTCCTAGTAAGGTGTGTCTTATATAACCAATAAGTGTGTTTAGGACCAATGATGGCCCAATAATGTGTGTTTAAGGGCAATGAGGTTCAGTTGGGACCAATAAGTCCTAGTAAGGTGTGTCTTATATAACCAATAAGTTGTGTTTAGGACCAATGATGGCCCAATAATGTGTGTTTATGGGCAATGAGGGTCCGTTGGGACCAATGAGTCCCAATAAAGTGTGTATATAACCTATAAGTTGTGTTTACGACCAAATATGGCCCAATAAGGTGTGTTTAGTTGGGACCAATGAGTCCCACTAATGTGTGCATATAACCAATACGTTGTGTTTAGGACCAATGATGGCACAATAAAGTGGGTTTAGGGACAATGAGGGTTAGTTGGCACCAATGAGTCCTAATAAAGTGTTTATATAACCAATAAGATGTGTTTACGACCAATTATGGCCCAATATGGTGTGTTTAGTTGGGACTAATGAGTCCCACTAAGATGTGTATATAACCAATAAGTTGTGTTTAGGACCAATGCTGGCCCAATAAGGTGTGTTTAGTAGGGCAATGAGGGTCGGTTAGGACCAATAAGTCCAAGTAAGGTGTGTATATAACCAATAAGTTGTGTTTAGGACCAATGATGGCCCTATAAGGAGTGTTTAGTAGGGCAATGAGGGTCGGTTGGGACCAATAAGTCCTAGTAAGGGGTGTCTTATATAACCAATAAGTTGTGTTTAGGACCAATGATGGCCCAATAATGTGTGTTTAAGGGCAATGAGGGTCAGTTGGGACCAATGAGTCCCAATAAAGTTTGTATATAACCAATAAGTTGTGTTTACGACCAAATATGGCCCAATAAGGTGTGTTTAGTTGGGACCAATGAGTCCCACTAATTTCTGCATATAACCAGTATGTTTTGTTTAGGACCAATGATGGCACACTAAAGTGGGTTTAGGGACAATGAGGGTTAGTTGGCACCAATGAGTCCTAATAAGGTGTTTATATAACCAATAAGTTATGTTTACGACCAATTATGGCCCAATATGGTGTGTTTAGTTGGGACAAATGAGTCCCACTAAGGTGTGTATATAACCAATAAGTTGTGTTTAGGACCAATGATGGCCCTATAAGGTGTGTTTAGTAGGGCAATGAGGGTCGGTTAGGACCAATAAGTCCTAGTAAGGTGTGTATATAACCAATAAGTTGTGTTTAGGACCAATGATGGCCCAATAACGTGTGTTTAGTTGGGACTAATGAGTCCCACTAGGGTGTGTATATATCCAATAAGTTGTGTTTAGAACCAATGATGGCCCTATAAGGAGTGTTTAGTAGGGCAATGAGGGTCGGTTGGGACCAATAAGTCCTAGTACGGTGTGTCTTATATAACCAATAAGTGTGTTTAGGACCAATGATGGCCCAATAATGTGTGTTTAAGGGCAATGAGGTTCAGTTGGGACCAATAAGTCCTAGTAAGGTGTGTCTTATATAACCAATAAGTTGTGTTTAGGACCAATGATGGCCCAATAATGTGTGTTTAAGGGCAATGAGGGTCCGTTGGGACCAATGAGTCCCAATAAGTGTGTATATAACCAATAAGTTGTGTTTACGACCAATTATGGCCCAAAAAGGTGTGTTTAGTTGGGACCAATGAGTCCCACTAATGTGTGTATATGACCAATACGTTGTGTTTAGGACCAATGATGGCACAATAAAGTGGGTTTAGGGACAACGAGGGTTAGTTGGCACCAATGAGTCCTAATAAGGTGTTTATATAACCAATAAGTTGTGTTTACGACCAATTATGGCCCAATATGGTGTGTTTAGTTAGGACTAATGAGTCCCACTAAGGTTTGTATATAACCAATAAGTTGTGTTTAGGACCAATGATGGCCCAATAATGTGTGTTTAAGGGCAATGAGGGTCGGTTGGGACCAATAAGTCCTAGTAAGGTGTGTCTTATATAACCAATAAGTTGTGTTTAGGACCAATGATGGCCCAATAATGTGTGTTTAAGGGCAATGAGGGTCAGTTGGGACCAATGAGTCCCAATAAAGTGTGTATATAACCAATAAGTTGTGTTTACAACCAATTATGGCCCAATAAGGTGTGTTTAGTTGGGACCAATGAGTCCCACTAATGTGTGCATATAACCAATACGTTGTGTTTAGGACCAATGATGGCACAATAAAGTGGGTTTAGGGACAATGAGGGTTAGTTGGCACCAACGAGTCCTAATAAAGTGTTTATATAACCAATAAGTTGTGTTTACGACCAATTATGGCCCAATATGGTGTGTTTAGTTGGGACTAATGAGTCCCACTAAGGTGTGTATATAACCAATAAGTTGTGTTTAGGACCAATGATGGCCCAATAAGGTGTGTTTAGTAGGGCATTGAGGGTCGGTTAGGACCAATAAGTCCTAGTAAGGTGTGTATATAATCAATAAGTTGTGTTTAGGACCAATGATGGCCCAATAAAGTGTGTTTAGTTGGGACTAATGAGTCCCACTAAGGTTTGTATATATCCAATAAGTTGTGTTTAGGACCAATGATGGCCGTATAAGGAGTGTTTAGTAGGGCAATGAGGGTCGGTTGGGACCAATAAGTCCTAGTAAGGTGTGTCTTATATAACCAATAAGTGTGTTTAGGACCAATGATGGCCCAATAATGTGTGTTTAAGGGCAATGAGGTTCAGTTGGGACCAATAAGTCCTAGTAAGGTGTGTCTTATATAACCAATAAGTTGTGTTTAGGACCAATGATGGCACAATAATGTGTGTTTATGGGCAATGAGGGTCCGTTGGGACCAATGAGTCCCAATAAAGTGTGTATATAACCTATAAGTTGTGTTTACGACCAAATATGGCCCAATAAGGTGTGTTTAGTTGGGACCAATGAGTCCCACTAATGTGTGCATATAACCAATACGTTGTGTTTAGGACCAATGATGGCACAATAAAGTGGGTTTAGGGACAATGAGGGTTAGTTGGCACCAATGAGTCCTAATAAAGTGTTTATATAACCAATAAGATGTGTTTACGACCAATTATGGCCCAATATGGTGTGTTTAGTTGGGACTAATGAGTCCCACTAAGATGTGTATATAACCAATAAGTTGTGTTTAGGACCAATGCTGGCCCAATAAGGTGTGTTTAGTAGGGCAATGAGGGTCGGTTAGGACCAATAAGTCCTAGTAAGGTGTGTATATAACCAATAAGTTGTGTTTAGGACCAATGATGGCCCTATAAGGAGTGTTTAGTAGGGCAATGAGGGTCGGTTGGGACCAATAAGTCCTAGTAAGGGGTGTCTTATATAACCAATAAGTTGTGTTTAGGACCAATGATGGCCCAACAATGTGTGTTTAAGGGCAATGAGGGTCAGTTGGGACCAATGAGTCCCAATAAAGTTTGTATATAACCAATAAGTTGTGTTTACGACCAAATATGGCCCAATAAGGTGTGTTTAGTTGGGACCAATGAGTCCCACTAATTTCTGCATATAACCAGTATGTTTTGTTTAGGACCAATGATGGCACACTAAAGTGGGTTTAGGGACAATGAGGGTTAGTTGGCACCAATGAGTCCTAATAAGGTGTTTATATAACCAATAAGTTATGTTTACGACCAATTATGGCCCAATATGGTGTGTTTAGTTGGGACAAATGAGTCCCACTAAGGTGTGTATATAACCAATAAGTTGTGTTTAGGACCAATGATGGCCCTATAAGGTGTGTTTAGTAGGGCAATGAGGGTCGGTTAGGACCAATAAGTCCTAGTAAGGTGTGTATATAACCAATAAGTTGTGTTTAGGACCAATGATGGCCCAATAACGTGTGTTTAGTTGGGACTAATGAGTCCCACTAAGGTGTGTATATATCCAATAAGTTGTGTTTAGAACCAATGATGGCCCTATAAGGAGTGTTTAGTAGGGCAATGAGGGTCGGTTGGGACCAATAAGTCCTAGTATGGTGTGTCTTATATAACCAATAAGTGTGTTTAGGACCAATGATGGCCCAATAATGTGTGTTTAAGGGCAATGAGGTTCAGTTGGGACCAATAAGTCCTGGTAAGGTGTGTCTTATATAACCAATAAGTTGTGTTTAGGACCAATGATGGCCCAATAATGTGTGTTTAAGGGCAATGAGGGTCCGTTGGGACCAATGAGTCCCAATAAGTGTGTATATAACCAATAAGTTGTGTTTACGACCAATTATGGCCCAAAAAGTGTGTTTAGTTGGGACCAATGAGTCCCACTAATGTGTGTATATGATCAATACGTTGTGTTTAGGACCAATGATGGCACAATAAAGTGGGTTTAGGGACAACGAGGGTTAGTTGGCACCAATGAGTCCTAATAAGGTGTTTATATAACCAATAAGTTGTGTTTACGACCAATTATGGCCCAATATGGTGTGTTTAGTTGGGACTAATGAGTCCCACTAAGGTGTGTATATAACCAATAAGTTATGTTTAGGACCAATGATGGCCCAATAAGGTGTGTTTAGTAGGGCAACGAGGGTCGGTTAGGACCAATAAGTCCTAGTAAGGTGTGTATATAATCAATAAGTTGTGTTTAGGACCAATGATGGCCCAATAAAGTGTGTTTAGTTGGGACTAATGAGTCCCACTAAGGTGTGTATATATCCAATAAGTTGTGTTTAGGACCAATGATGGCCGTATAAGGAGTGTTTAGTAGGGCAATGAGGGTCGGTTGGGACCAATAAGTCCTAGTAAGGTGTGTCTTATATAACCAATAAGTGTGTTTAGGACCAATGATGGCCCAATAATGTGTGTTTAAGGGCAATGAGGTTCAGTTGGGACCAATTAGTCCTAGTAAGGTGTGTCTTATATAACCAATAAGTTGTGTTTAGGACCAATGATGGCCCAATAATGTGTGTTTAAGGGCAATGAGGGTCCGTTGGGACCAATGAGTCCCAATAAGTGTGTATATAACCAATAAGTTGTGTTTACGACCAATTATGGCCCAAAAAGGTGTGTTTAGTTGGGACCAATGAGTCCCACTAATGTGTGTATATGACCAATACGTTGTGTTTAGGACCAATGATGGCACAATAAAGTGGGTTTAGGGACAATGAGGGTTAGTTGGCACCAATGAGTCCTAATAAGGTGTTTATATAACCAATAAGTTGTGTTTACGACCAATTATGGCCCAGTATGGTGTGTTTAGTTGGGACTAATGAGTCCCACTAATGTGTGTATATAACCAATAAGTTATGTTTAGGACCAATGATGGCCCAATAAGGTGTGTTTAGTAGGGCAATGAGGGTCGGTTAGGACCCATAAGTCCTAGTAAGGTGTGTATATAACCAATAAGTTGTGTTTAGAACCAATGATGGCCCAATAATGTGTATTTAGTTGTTACTAATGAGTCCCACTAAGGTGTGTATATAACCACTAAGTTGTGTTTAGGACCAATGATGGCCGTATAAGGAGTGTTTAGTAGGGCAATGAGGGTCGGTTGGGACCAATAAGTCCTAGTAAGGTGTGTCTTATATAACCAATAAGTGTGTTTAGGACCAATGATGGCCCAATAATGTGTGTTTAAGGGCAATGAGGTTCAGTTGGGACCAATAAGTCCTAGTAAGGTGTGTCTTATATAACCAATAAGTTGTGTTTAGGACCAATGATGGCCCAATAATGTGTGTTTAAGGGCAATGAGGGTCCGTTGGGACCAATGAGTCCCAATAAGTGTGTATATAACCAATAAGTTGTGTTTACGACCAATTATGGCCCAAAAAGTGTGTTTAGTTGGGACCAATGAGTCCCACTAATGTGTGTATATGACCAATACGTTGTGTTAAGACCAACGATGGCACAATAAAGTGGGTTTAGGGACAATGAGGGTTAGTTGGCACCAATGAGTCCTAATAAGGTGTTTATATAACCAATAAGTTGTGTTTACGACCAATTATGGCCCAATATGGTGTGTTTAGTTGGGACTAATGAGTCCCACTAAGGTGTGTATATAACCAATAAGTTATGTTTAGGACCAATGATGGCCCAATAAGGTGTGTTTAGTAGGGCAATGAGGGTCGGTTAGGACCCATAAGTCCTAGTAAGGTGTGTATATAACCAATAAGTTGTGTTTAGAACCAATGATGGCCCAATAATGTGTATTTAGTTGTTACTAATGAGTCCCACTAAGGTGTGTATATAACCACTAAGTTGTATTTAGGACCAATGATGGCCCTATAAGGAGTGTTTAGTAGGGCAATGAGGGTCGGTTGGGACCAATAAGTCCTAGTAAGGTGTGTCTTATATAACCAATAAGTTATGTTTAGGACCAATGATGGCATAATAATGTGTGTTTAAGGGCAATGAGGGTCAGTTGGGACCAATGAGTCCCAATAAAGTGTGTATATAACCAATAAGTTGTGTTTACGACCAATTATGGCCCAATAAGGTGTGTTTAGTTTGGACCAAAGAGTCCCACTAATGTGTGCATATAACCAATACGTTGTGTTTAGGACCAATGATGGCACAATAAAGTGGGTTTAGGGACAATGAGGGTTAGTTGGAACCAATGAGTCCTAATAAGGTGTTTATATAACTAATAAGTTGTGTTTACGACCAATTATGGCCCAATATGGTGTGTTTAGTTGGGACTAATGAGTCCCACTAAGGTGTGTATATAACCAATAAGTTATGTTTAGGACCAATGATGGCGCAATAAGGTGTGTTTAGTAGGGCAATGAGGGTCGGTTAGGACCAATAAGTCCTAGTAAGGTGTGTATATAAACAATAAGTTGTGTTTAGGACCAATGATGGCCAAATAATGTGTGTTTAGTTGGGACTAATGAGTCCCACTAAGGTGTGTATATAACCAATAAGTTTTGTTTAGGACCAATGATGGCCCAATAAGGTGTGTTTAATAGGGCAATGAGGGTCGGTTGGGACCAATAAGTCCTAGTAAGGTGTGTCTTATATAACCAATAAGTGTGTTTAGGACCAATGATGCCCCAATAATGTGTGTTTAAGGGCAATGAGGTTCAGTTGGGACCAATAAGTCCTAGTAAGGTGTGTCTTATATAACCAATAAGTTGTGTTTAGGACCAATGATGGCCCAATAATTTGTGTTTAAGGGCAATGAGGGTCCGTTGGGACCAATGAGTCCCAATAAGTGTGTATATAACCAATAAGTTGTGTTTACGATCAATTATGGCCCAAAAAGGTGTGTTTAGTTGGGACTAATGAGTCCCACTAATGTGTGTATATGACCAATACGTTGTGTTTAGGACCAATGATGGCACAATAAAGTGCGTTTAGGGACAATGAGGGTTAGTTGGCACCAATGAGTCCTAATAAGGTGTTTATATAACCAATAAGTTGTGTTTACGACCAATTATGGCCCAATATGGTGTGTTTAGTTGGGACTAATGAGTCCCACTAAGGTGTGTACATAACCAATAAGTTATGTTTAGGACCAATGATGGCCCAATAAGGTGTGTTTAGTAGGGCAATGAGGGTCGGTTAGGACCAATAAGTCCTAGTAAGGTGTGTATATAACCAATAAGTTGTGTTTAGGACCAATGATGGCCCAATAATGTGTGTTTAGTTGTTACTAATGAGTCCCACTAAGGTGTGTATATAACCACTAAGTTGTATTTAGGACCAATGATGGCCCTATAAGGAGTGTTTAGTAGGGCAATGAGGGTCGGTTGGGACCAATAAGTCCTAGTAAGGTGTGTCTTATATAACCAATAAGTTATGTTTAGGACCGATGATGGCATAATAATGTGTGTTTAAGGGCAATGAGGGTCAGTTGGGACCAATGAGTCCCAATAAAGTGTGTATATAACCAATAAGTTGTGTTTACGACCAATTATGGCCCAATAAGGTGTGTTTAGTTGGGACCAAAGAGTCCCACTAATGTGTGCATATAACCAATACGTTGTGTTTAGGACCAATGATGGCACAATAAAGTGGGTTTAGGGACAATGAGGGTTAGTTGGAACCAATGAGTCCTAATAAGGTGTTTATATAACCAATAAGTTGTGTTTACGACCAATTATGGCCCAATATGGTGTGTTTAGTTGGGACTAATGAGTCCCACTAAGGTGTGTATATAACCAATAAGTTATGTTTAGGACCAATGATGGCGCAATAAGGTGTGTTTAGTAGGGCAATGAGGGTCGGTTAGGACCAATAGGTCCTAGTAAGGTGTGTATATAAACAATAAGTTGTGTTTAGGACCAATGATGGCCAAATAATGTGTGTTTAGTTGGGACTAATGAGTCCCACTAAGGTGTGTATATAACCAATAAGTTGTGTTTAGGACCAATGATGGCCCAATAAGGTGTGTTTAATAGGGCAATGAGGGTCGGTTGGGACCAATAAGTCCTCGTAAGGTGTGTCTTATATAACCAATAAGTGTGTTTAGGACCAATGATGCCCCAATAATGTGTGTTTAAGGGCAATGAGGTTCAGTTGGGACCAATAAGTCCTAATAAGGTGTGTCTTATATAACCAATAAGTTGTGTTTAGGACCAATGATGGCCCAATAACGTGTGTTTAAGGGCAATGAGGGTCCGTTGGGACCAATGAGTCCCAATACGTGTGTATATAACCAATAAGTTGTGTTTACGACCAATTATGGCCCAAAAAGGTGTGTTTAGTTGGGACCAATGAGTCCCACTAATGTGTGTATATGACCAATACGTTGTGTTTAGGACTAATGATGGCACAATAAAGTGGGTTTAGGGACAATGAGGGTTAGTTGGCACCAATGAGTCCTAATAAGGTGTTTATATAACCAATAAGTTGTGTTTACGACCAATTATGGCCCAATATGGTGTGTTTAGTTGGGACTAATGAGTCCCACTAAGGTGTGTATATAACCAATAAGTTATGTCTAGGACCAATGATGGCGCAATAAGGTGTGTTTAGTAGGGCAATGAGGGTCGGTTAGGACCAATAGGTCCTAGTAAGGTGTGTATATAAACAATAAGTTGTGTTTAGGACCAATGATGGCCAAATAATGTGTGTTTAGTTGGGACTAATGAGTCCCACTAAGGTGTGTATATAACCAATAAGTTGTGTTTAGGACCAATGATGGCCCAATAAGGTGTGTTTAATAGGGCAATGAGGGTCGGTTGGGACCAATAAGTCCTAGTAAGGTGTGTCTTATATAACCAATAAGTGTGTTTAGGACCAATGATGCCCCAATAATGTGTGTTTAAGGGCAATGAGGTTCAGTTGGGACCAATAAGTCCTAGTAAGGTGTGTCTTATATAACCAATAAGTTGTGTTTAGGACCAATGATGGCCCAATAACGTGTGTTTAAGGGCAATGAGGGTCCGTTGGGACCAATGAGTCCCAATAAGTGTGTATATAACCAATAAGTTGTGTTTACGACCAATTATGGCCCAAAAAGGTGTGTTTAGTTGGGACCAATGAGTCCCACTAATGTGTGTATATGACCAATACGTTGTGTTTAGGACCAATGATGGCACAATAAAGTGGGTTTAGGGACAATGAGGGTTAGATGGCACCAATGAGTCCTAATATGGTGTTTATATAACCAATAAGTTGTGTTTACGACCAATTATGGCCCAATATGGTGTGTTTAGTTGGGACTAATGAGTCCCACTAAGGTGTGTATATAACCAATAAGTTATGTTTAGGACCAATGATGGCCCAATAAGGTGTGTTTAGTAGGGCAATGAGCGTCGTTAGGACCAATAAGTCCTAGTAAGGTGTGTATATAACCAATAAGTTGTGTTTAGGACCAATGATGGCCCAATAATGTGTGTTTAGTTGTTACTAATGAGTCCCACTAAGGTGTGTATATAACCACTAAGTTGTATTTAGGACCAATGATGGCCCTATAAGGAGTGTTTAGTAGGGCAATGAGGGTCGGTTGGGACCAATAAGTCCTAGTAAGGTGTGTCTTATATAACCAATAAGTTATGTTTAGGACCAATGATGGCATAATAATGTGTGTTTAAGGGCAATGAGGGTCAGTTGGGACCAATGAGTCCCAATAAAGTGTGTATATAACCAATAAGTTGTGTTTACGACCAATTATGGCCCAATAAGGTGTGTTTAGTTGGGACCAAAGAGTCCCACTAATGTGTGCATATAACCAATACGTTGTGTTTAGGACCAATGATGGCACAATAAAGTGGGTTTAGGGACAATGAGGGTTAGTTGGAACCAATGAGTCCTAATAAGGTGTTTATATAACCAATAAGTTGTGTTTACGACCAATTATGGCCCAATATGGTGTGTTTAGTTGTTACTAATGAGTCCCACTAAGGTGTGTATATAACCACTAAGTTGTATTTAGGACCAATGATGGCCCTATAAGGAGTGTTTAGTAGGGCAATGAGGGTCGGTTGGGACCAATAAGTCCTAGTAAGGTGTGTCTTATATAACCAATAAGTTATGTTTAGGACCAATGATGGCATAATAATGTGTGTTTAAGGGCAATGAGGGTCAGTTGGGACCAATGAGTCCCAATAAAGTGTGTATATAACCAATAAGTTGTGTTTACGACCAATTATGGCCCAATAAGGTGTGTTTAGTTGGGACCAAAGAGTCCCACTAATGTGTGCATATAACCAATACGTTGTGTTTAGGACCAATGATGGCACAATAAAGTGGGTTTATGGACAATGAGGGTTAGTTGGAACCAATGAGTCCTAATAAGGTGTTTATATAACCAATAAGTTGTGTTTACGACCAATTATGGCCCAATATGGTGTGTTTAGTTGGGACTAATGAGTCCCACTAAGGTGTGTATATAACCAATAAGTTATGTTTAGGACCAATGATGGCGCAATAAGGTGTGTTTAGTAGGGCAATGAGGGTCGGTTAGGACCAATAAGTCCTAGTAAGGTGTGTATATAACCAATAAGTTGTGTTTAGGACCAATGATGGCCCAATAATGTGTGTTTAGTTGTTACTAATGAGTCCCACTAAGGTGTGAATATAACCACTAAGTTGTATTTAGGACCAATGATGGCCCTATAAGGAGTGTTTAGTAGGGCAATGAGGGTCGGTTGGGACCAATAAGTCCTAGTAAGGTGTGTCTTATATAACCAATAAGTTATGTTTAGGACCAATGATGGCATAATAATGTGTGTTTAAGGGCAATGAGGGTCAGTTGGGACCAATGAGTCCCAATAAAGTGTGTATATAACCAATAAGTTGTGTTTACGACCAATTATGGCCCAATAAGGTGTGTTTAGTTGGGACCAAAGAGTCCCACTAATGTGTGCATATAACCAATACGTTGTGTTTAGGACCAATGATGGCACAATAAAGTGGGTTTAGGGACAATGAGGGTTAGTTGGAACCAATGAGTCCTAATAAGGTGTTTATATAACCAATAAGTTGTGTTTACGACCAATTATGGCCCAATATGGTGTGTTTAGTTGTTACTAATGAGTCCCACTAAGGTGTGTATATAACCACTAAGTTGTATTTAGGACCAATGATGGCCCTATAAGGAGTGTTTAGTAGGGCAATGAGGGTCGGTTGGGACCAATAAGTCCTAGTAAGGTGTGTCTTATATAACCAATAAGTTATGTTTAGGACCAATGATGGCATAATAATGTGTGTTTAAGGGCAATGAGGGTCAGTTGGGACCAATGAGTCCCAATAAAGTGTGTATATAACCAATAAGTTGTGTTTACGACCAATTATGGCCCAATAAGGTGTGTTTAGTTGGGACCAAAGAGTCCCACT
>JBCNJP010000078.1:71207-110160 GCA_039602395.1 Deinandra increscens subsp. villosa | reverse complement strand
TTAAACACACATTATTGGGCCATCATTGGTCCTAAACACAACTTATTGGTTATATAAGACACACCTTACTAGGACTTATTGGTCCCAACCGACCCTCATTGCCCTACTAAACACTCCTTATAGGGCCATCATTGGTACTAAACACAACTTATTGGTTATATACACACCTTAGTGGGACTTATTGGTCCTAACCGACCCTCATTGCCCTACTAAACACACCTTATTGGGCCATCATTGTTCCTAAACATAACTTATTGGTTATATACACACCTTTGTCGGACTCATTAGTCCACAACTAAACACACCATATTGGGCCGTAATTGGTCGTAAACACAACTTATTGGTTATATAAACACCTTATTAGGACTCATTGTCCCTAAACCCAATGTATTGTGCCATCATTAGTCCTAAACATAACTTATTGGTTATAAACACACCTTAGTCGGACTTATTAGTCCCAACTAAACACACCATATTGGGCCATAATTCGTCGTAAACACAACTTATTGGTTATATAAACACCTTATTAGGACTCATTGGTGCCAACTAACCCTCATTGTCCCTAAACCCACTTTATTGTGCCATCATTGGTCCTAAACACAACGTATTGGTTATATACACACATTAGTGGGACTCATTGGTCCCAACTAAACACACCTTGTTGGGCCATAATTGGTCGTCAACACAACTTATTAGTTATATACACACTTTATTGCGACTCATTGGTCCCAACTGACCCTCATTTCCCTTAAACACACATTATTGGGCCATCATTGGTCCTAAACACAACTTATTGGTTATATAAGACACACCTTACTAGGACATATTGGTCCCAACCGACCCTCATTGCCCTATTAAACACACCTTATTGGGCCATCATTGGTCCTAAACACAACTTATTGGTTATATACACACCTTAGTGGGACTCATTAGTCCCAACTAAACACACATTATTGGGCCATCATTGGTCCTAAACACAACTTACTGGTTATATACACACCTTACTAGGACTTATTGGTCCTAACCGACCCTCATTGCCCTACTAAACACACCTTATTGGGCCATCATTGGTCCTAAACACAACGTATTGGTTATATGCACACATTAGTGGGACTCATTGGTCCCAACTAAACACACCTTATTGGGCCATAATTGGTTGTAAACACAGCTTATTGGTTATATACACACTTTATTGGGACTCATTGGTCCCAACTGACCCTCATTGCCCTTAAAACACATTATTGGGCCATCATTGGTCCTAAACACAACTTATTGGTTATATAAGACACACCTTACTAGGACTTATTGGTCCCAACCGACCCTCATTGCCCTACTAAACACTCCTTATAGGGCCATCATTGGTCCTAAACACAACTTATTGGTTATATACACACCTTAGTGGGACTCATTAGTCCCAACTAAACACACATTATTGGGCCATCATTGGTCCTAAACACAACTTATTGGTTATATACACACCTTACTAGGACTTATTGGTCCTAACCGACCCTCATTGCCCTACTAAACACACCTTATTGGGCCATCATTGTTCCTAAACATAACTTATTGGTTATATACACACCTTAGTCGGACTTATTAGTCCCAACTAAACACACCATATTGGGCCATAATTGGTCGTAAACACAACTTATTGGTTATATAAACACCTTATTAGGACTCATTGGTGCCAACTAACCCTCATTGTCCCTAAACCCACTTTATTGTTCCATCATTGGACCTAAACACAACGTATTGGTTATATACACACATTAGTGGGACTCATTGGTCCCAACTAAACACACATTATTGGGCCATCATTGGTCCTAAACACAACTTATTGGTTATATACACACCTTACTAGGACTTATTGGTCCTAACCGACCCTCATTGCCCTACTAAACACACCTTATTGGGCCATCATTGTTCCTAAACATAACTTATTGGTTATATACACACCTTAGTCGGACTTATTAGTCCCAACTAAACACACCATATTGGGCCATAATTGGTCGTAAACACAACTTATTGGTTATATAAACACCTTATTAGGACTCATTGGTGCCAACTAACCCTCATTGTCCCTAAACCCACTTTATTGTGCCATCATTGGTCCTAAACACAACGTATTGGTTATATACACACATTAGTGGGACTCATTGGTCCCAACTAAACACACCTTATTGGGCCATAATTGGTCGTCAACACAACTTATTAGTTATATACACACTTTATTGCGACTCATTGGTCCCAACTGACCCTCATTTCCCTTAAACACACATTATTGGGCCATCATTGGTCCTAAACACAACTTATTGGTTATATAAGACACACCTTACTAGGACATATTGGTCCCAACCGACCCTCATTGCCCTATTAAACACACCTTATTGGGCCATCATTGGTCCTAAACACAACTTATTGGTTATATACACACCTTAGTGGGACTCATTAGTCCCAACTAAACACACATTATTGGGCCATCATTGGTCCTAAACACAACTTATTGGTTATATACACACCTTACTAGGACTTATTGGTCCTAACCGACCCTCATTGCCCTACTAAACACACCTTATTGGGCCATCATTGGTCCTAAACACAACGTATTGGTTATATGCACACATTAGTGGGACTCATTGGTCCCAACTAAACACACCTTATTGGGCCATAATTGGTTGTAAACACAACTTATTGGTTATATACACACTTTATTGGGACTCATTGGTCCCAACTGACCCTCATTGCCCTTAAAAACACATTATTGGGCCATCATTGGTCCTAAACACAACTTATTGGTTATATAAGACACACCTTACTAGGACTTATTGGTCCCAACCGACCCTCATTGCCCTACTAAACACTCCTTATAGGGCCATCATTGGTCCTAAACACAACTTATTGGTTATATACACACCTTAGTGGGACTCATTAGTCCCAACTAAACACACATTATTGGGCCATCATTGGTCCTAAACACAACTTATTGGTTATATACACACCTTACTAGGACTTATTGGTCCTAACCGACCCTCATTGCCCTACTAAACACACCTTATTGGGCCATCATTGTTCCTAAACATAACTTATTGGTTATATACACACCTTAGTCGGACTTATTAGTCCCAACTAAACACACCATATTGGGCCATAATTCGTCGTAAACACAACTTATTGGTTATATAAACACCTTATTAGGACTCATTGGTGCCAACTAACCCTCATTGTCCCTAAACCCACTTTATTGTGCCATCATTGGTCCTAAACACAACGTATTGGTTATATACACACATTAGTGGGACTCATTGGTCCCAACTAAACACACCTTATTGGGCCATAATTGGTCGTCAACACAACTTATTGGTTATATACACACTTTATTGGGACTCATTGGTCCCAACTGACCCTCATTGCCCTTAAACACACATTATTGGGCCATCATTGGTCCTAAACACAACTTATTGGTTATATAAGACACACCTTACTAGGACATATTGGTCCCAACCGACCCTCATTGCCCTATTAAACACACCTTATTGGGCCATCATTGGTCCTAAACACAACTTATTGGTTATATACACACCTTAGTGGGACTCATTAGTCCCAACTAAACACACATTATTGGGCCATCATTGGTCCTAAACACAACTTATTGGTTATATACACACCTTACTAGGACTTATTGGTCCTAACCGACCCTCATTGCCCTACTAAACACACCTTATTGGGCCATCATTGGTCCTAAACACAACGTATTGGTTATATGCACACATTAGTGGGACTCATTGGTCCCAACTAAACACACCTTATTGGGCCATAATTGGTTGTAAACACAACTTATTGGTTATATACACACTTTATTGGGACTCATTGGTCCCAACTGACCCTCATTGCCCTTAAAAACACATTATTGGGCCATCATTGGTCCTAAACACAACTTATTGGTTATATAAGACACACCTTACTAGGACTTATTGGTCCCAACCGACCCTCATTGCCCTACTAAACACTCCTTATAGGGCCATCATTGGTCCTAAACACAACTTATTGGTTATATACACACCTTAGTGGGACTCATTAGTCCCAACTAAACACACATTATTGGGCCATCATTGGTCCTAAACACAACTTATTGGTTATATACACACCTTACTAGGACTTATTGGTCCTAACCGACCCTCATTGCCCTACTAAACACACCTTATTGGGCCATCATTGTTCCTAAACATAACTTATTGGTTATATACACACCTTAGTCGGACTTATTAGTCCCAACTAAACACACCATATTGGGCCATAATTGGTCGTAAACACAACTTATTGGTTATATAAACACCTTATTAGGACTCATTGGTGCCAACTAACCCTCATTGTCCCTAAACCCACTTTATTGTTCCATCATTGGTCCTAAACACAACGTATTGGTTATATACACACATTAGTGGGACTCATTGGTCCCAACTAAACACACCTTATTGGGCCATAATTGGTCGTCAACACAACTTATTAGTTATATACACACTTTATTGCGACTCATTGGTCCCAACTGACCCTCATTTCCCTTAAACACACATTATTGGGCCATCATTGGTCCTAAACACAACTTATTGGTTATATAAGACACACCTTACTAGGACATATTGGTCCCAACCGACCCTCATTGCCCTATTAAACACACCTTATTGGGCCATCATTGGTCCTAAACACAACTTATTGGTTATATACACACCTTAGTGGGACTCATTAGTCCCAACTAAACACACATTATTGGGCCATCATTGGTCCTAAACACAACTTATTGGTTATATACACACCTTACTAGGACTTATTGGTCCTAACCGACCCTCATTGCCCTACTAAACACACCTTATTGGGCCATCATTGGTCCTAAACACAACGTATTGGTTATATGCACACATTAGTGGGACTCATTGGTCCCAACTAAACACACCTTATTGGGCCATAATTGGTTGTAAACACAACTTATTGGTTATATACACACTTTATTGGGACTCATTGGTCCCAACTGACCCTCATTGCCCTTAAAAACACATTATTGGGCCATCATTGGTCCTAAACACAACTTATTGGTTATATAAGACACACCTTACTAGGACTTATTGGTCCCAACCGACCCTCATTGCCCTACTAAACACTCCTTATAGGGCCATCATTGGTCCTAAACACAACTTATTGGTTATATACACACCTTAGTGGGACTCATTAGTCCCAACTAAACACACATTATTGGGCCATCATTGGTCCTAAACACAACTTATTGGTTATATACACACCTTACTAGGACTTATTGGTCCTAACCGACCCTCATTGCCCTACTAAACACACCTTATTGGGCCATCATTGTTCCTAAACATAACTTATTGGTTATATACACACCTTAGTCGGACTTATTAGTCCCAACTAAACACACCATATTGGGCCATAATTGGTCGTAAACACAACTTATTGGTTATATAAACACCTTATTAGGACTCATTGGTGCCAACTAACCCTCATTGTCCCTAAACCCACTTTATTGTTCCATCATTGGTCCTAAACACAACGTATTGGTTATATACACACATTAGTGGGACTCATTG
Source organism: Deinandra increscens subsp. villosa (assembly GCA_039602395.1). Taxonomy (NCBI): domain Eukaryota; kingdom Viridiplantae; phylum Streptophyta; class Magnoliopsida; order Asterales; family Asteraceae; genus Deinandra; species Deinandra increscens. The sequence continues at coordinate 104,563 of JBCNJP010000078.1, read as the reverse complement.
GTCCCAACTAAACACACCTTATTGGGCCATAATTGGTCGTTAACACAACTTATTAGTTATATACACACTTTATTGCGACTCATTGGTCCCAACTGACCCTCATTTCCCTTAAACACACATTATTGGGCCATCATTGGTCCTAAACACAACTTATTGGTTATATAAGACACACCTTACTAGGACATATTGGTCCCAACCGACCCTCATTGCCCTATTAAACACACCTTATTAGGCCATCATTGGTCCTAAACACAACTTATTGGTTATATACACACCTTAGTGGGACTCATTAGTCCCAACTAAACACACATTATTGGGCCATCATTGGTCCTAAACACAACTTATTGGTTATATACACACCTTACTAGGACTTATTGGTCCTAACCGACCCTCATTGCCCTACTAAACACACCTTATTGGGCCATCATTGGTCCTAAACACAACGTATTGGTTATATGCACACATTAGTGGGACTCATTGGTCCCAACTAAACACACCTTATTGGGCCATAATTGGTTGTAAACACAACTTATTGGTTATATAAACACCTTATTAGGACTCATTGGTGCCAACTAACCCTCATTGTCCCTAAACCCACTTTATTGTGCCATCATTGGTCCTAAACACAACGTATTGGTTATATACACACATTAGTGGGACTCATTGGTCCCAACTAAACACACCATATTGGGCCATAATTGGTCGTAAACACAACTTATTGGTTATATAAACACCTTATTAGGACTCATTGGTGCCAACTAACCCTCATTGTCCCTAAACCCACTTTATTGTTCCATCATTGGTCCTAAACACAACGTATTGGTTATATACACACATTAGTGGGACTCATTGGTCCCAACTAAACACACCTTATTGGGCCATAATTGGTCGTCAACACAACTTATTAGTTATATACACACTTTATTGCGACTCATTGGTCCCAACTGACCCTCATTTCCCTTAAACACACATTATTGGGCCATCATTGGTCCTAAACACAACTTATTGGTTATATAAGACACACCTTACTAGGACATATTGGTCCCAACCGACCCTCATTGCCCTATTAAACACACCTTATTGGGCCATCATTGGTCCTAAACACAACTTATTGGTTATATACACACCTTAGTGGGACTCATTAGTCCCAACTAAACACACATTATTGGGCCATCATTGGTCCTAAACACAACTTATTGGTTATATACACACCTTACTAGGACTTATTGGTCCTAACCGACCCTCATTGCCCTACTAAACACACCTTATTGGGCCATCATTGGTCCTAAACACAACGTATTGGTTATATGCACACATTAGTGGGACTCATTGGTCCCAACTAAACACACCTTATTGGGCCATAATTGGTTGTAAACACAACTTATTGGTTATATACACACTTTATTGGGACTCATTGGTCCCAACTGACCCTCATTGCCCTTAAAAACACATTATTGGGCCATCATTGGTCCTAAACACAACTTATTGGTTATATAAGACACACCTTACTAGGACTTATTGGTCCCAACCGACCCTCATTGCCCTACTAAACACTCCTTATAGGGCCATCATTGGTCCTAAACACAACTTATTGGTTATATACACACCTTAGTGGGACTCATTAGTCCCAACTAAACACACATTATTGGGCCATCATTGGTCCTAAACATAACTTATTGGTTATATACACACCTTACTAGGACTTATTGGTCCTAACCGACCCTCATTGCCCTACTAAACACACCTTATTGGGCCATCATTGTTCCTAAACATAACTTATTGGTTATAAACACACCTTAGTCGGACTTATTAGTCCCAACTAAACACACCATATTGGGCCATAATTGGTCGTAAACACAACTTATTGGTTATATAAACACCTTATTAGGACTCATTGGTGCCAACTAACCCTCATTGTCCCTAAACCCACTTTATTGTTCCATCATTGGTCCTAAACACAACGTATTGGTTATATACACACATTAGTGGGACTCATTGGTCCCAACTAAACACACCTTATTGGGCCATAATTGGTCGTCAACACAACTTATTAGTTATATACACACTTTATTGCGACTCATTGGTCCCAACTGACCCTCATTTCCCTTAAACACACATTATTGGGCCATCATTGGTCCTAAACACAACTTATTGGTTATATAAGACACACCTTACTAGGACATATTGGTCCCAACCGACCCTCATTGCCCTATTAAACACACCTTATTGGGCCATCATTGGTCCTAAACACAACTTATTGGTTATATACACACCTTAGTGGGACTCATTAGTCCCAACTAAACACACATTATTGGGCCATCATTGGTCCTAAACACAACTTATTGGTTATATACACACCTTACTAGGACTTATTGGTCCTAACCGACCCTCATTGCCCTACTAAACACACCTTATTGGGCCATCATTGGTCCTAAACACAACGTATTGGTTATATGCACATATTAGTAGGACTCATTGGTCCCAACTAAACACACCTTATTGGGCCATAATTGGTTGTAAACACAACTTATTGGTTATATACACACTTTATTGGGACTCATTGGTCCCAACTGACCATCATTGCCCTTAAAAACACAATATTGGGCCATCATTGGTCCTAAACACAACTTATTGGTTATATAAGACACACCTTACTAGGACTTATTGGTCCTAACCGACCCTCATTGCCCTATTAAACACACCTTATTGGGCCATCATTGGTCCTAAACACAACTTATTGGTTATATACACACCTTAGTGGGACTCATTAGTCCCAACTAAACACACATTATTGGGCCATGATTGGTCCTAAACACAACTTATTGGTTATATACACACCTTACTAAGACTTATTGGTCCTAACCGACCCTCATTGCCCTACTAAACACACCTTATTGGGCCATCATTGGTCCTAAACACAACGTATTGGTTATATGCACACATTATTGGGACTCATTGGTCCCAACTAAACACACCTTATTGGGCCATAATTGGTTGTAAACACAACTTATTGGTTATATACACACTTTATTGGGACTCATTGGTCCCAACTAACCCTCATTGCCCTTAAAAACACATTATTGGGCCATCATTGGTCCTAAACACAACTTATTGGTTATATAAGACACACCTTACTAGGACTTATTGGTCCCAACCGACCCTCATTGCCCTACTAAACACTCCTTAAAGGGCCATCATTGGTCCTAAACACAACTTATTGGTTATATACACACCTTAGTGGGACTCATTAGTCCCAACTAAACACACATTATTGGGCCATCATTGGTCCTAAACACAACTTATTGGTTATATACACACCTTACTAGGACTTATTGGTCCTAACCGACCCTCATTGCCCTACTAAACACACCTTATTGTGCCATCATTGTTCCTAAACATAACTTATTGGTTATATACATACCTTACTCGGACTTATTAGTCCCAACTAAACACACCATATTGGGCCATAATTGGTCGTAAACACAACTTATTGGTTATATAAACACCTTATTAGGACTCATTGGTGCCAACTAACCCTCATTGTCCCTAAACCCACTTTATTATGCCATCATTGATCCTAAACACAACGTATTGGTTATATACACACATTAGTGGGACTCATTGGTCCCAACTAAACACACCTTATGGGGCCATAATTGGTCGTCAACACAACTTATTAGTTATATACACACTTTATTGCGACTCATTGGTCCCAACTGACCCTCATTTCCCTTAAACACACATTATTGGGCCATCATTGGTCCTAAACACAACTTATTGGTTATATAAGACACACCTTACTAGGACATATTGGTCCCAACCGACCCTCATTGCCCTATTAAACACATCTTATTGGGCCATCATTGGTCCTAAACACAACTTATTGGTTATACACACACCTTAGTGGGACTCATTAGTCCCAACTAAACACACGTTATTGGGCCATCATTGGTCCTAAACACAACTTATTGGTTATATACACACCTTACTAGGACTTATTGGTCCTAACCGACCCTCATTGCCCTACTAAACACACCTTATTGGGCCATCATTGGTCCTAAACACAACGTATTGGTTATATGCACACATTAGTGGGACTCATTGGTCCCAACTAAACACACCTTATTGGGCCATAATTGGTTGTAAACACAATTTATTGGTTATATACACACTTTATTGGGACTCATTGGTCCCAACTGACCCTCATTGCCCTTAAAAACACATTATTGGGCCATCATTGGTCCTAAACACAACTTATTGGTTATATAAGACACACCTTACTAGGACTTATTGGTCCTAACCGACCCTCATTGCCCTACTAAACACTCCTTATAGGGCCATCATTGGTCCTAAACACAACTTATTGGTTATATACACACCTTAGTGGGAGTCATTAGTCCCAACTAAACACACATTATTGGGCCATCATTGGTCCTAAACACAACTTATTGGTTATATACACACCATACTAGGACTTATTGGTCCTAACCGACCCTCATTGCCCTACTAAACACACCTTATTGGGCCATCATTGTTCCTAAACATAACTTATTGGTTATAAACACACCTTAGTCGGACTTATTAGTCCCAACTAAACACACCATATTGGGCCATAATTCGTCGTAAACACAACTTATTGGTTATATAAACACCTTATTAGGACTCATTGGTGCCAACTAACCCTCATTGTCCCTAAACCCACTTTATTGTTCCATCATTGGTCCTAAACACAACGTATTGGTTATATACACACATTAGTGGGACTCATTGGTCCCAACTAAACACACCTTATTGGGCCATAATTGGTCGTCAACACAACTTATTAGTTATATACACACTTTATTGCGACTCATTGGTCCCAACTGACCCTCATTTCCCTTAAACACACATTATTGGGCCATCATTGGTCCTAAACACAACTTATTGGTTATATAAGACACACCTTACTAGGACATATTGGTCCCAACCGACCCTCATTGCCCTATTAAACACACCTTATTGGGCCATCATTGGTCCTAAACACAACTTATTGGTTATATACACACCTTAGTGGGACTCATTAGTCCCAACTAAACACACATTATTGGGCCATCATTGGTCCTAAACACAACTTATTGGTTATATACACACCTTACTAGGACTTATTGGTCCTAACCGACCCTCATTGCCCTACTAAACACACCTTATTGGGCCATCATTGGTCCTAAACACAACGTATTGGTTATATGCACACATTAGTGGGACTCATTGGTCCCAACTAAACACACCTTATTGGGCCATAATTGGTTGTAAACACAACTTATTGGTTATATACACACTTTAAGGGTGTGTTTAGGAGCAAAGAAGGTCAGTTGGGACCAATGAGTCCCAATAAGGTGTGTATCTAAACAATAAGTTATGTTTACGAAAAATTATGGCCCAATAAGGTGTGTTTAGTTGGGACCAATGAGTCCCACTAAGGTGGGTATATAACCAATACGTTGTGTTATGACCAATGATGGCCCAATAAGGTGTGTTTAGTAGGCAATGAGGGTTAGTTGGGACCAATGAGTCCCTATAAGGTGTGTGTATATAACCAATAAGTTGTGTTTAGGACCAATGATGGCCTAATAAGGTGTGTTTAGGGGAATGAAGGTCAGTTGGGACCAATGAGTCCCAATAAGTTGTGTATATAACCAATAAGTTGTGTTTACGACCAATTATGGTCCGATAAGGTGTGTTTACTTTGCACCAATGAGTCCCACTAAGGTGTGTATATAACCAATACGTTGTGTTTAGGACCAATGATGGCCCAATAAGGTGTGTTTAGTAGGCAATGAGGGTTAGTTGGGACCAAAGAGTCCCTATAAGGTGTGTGTATATAACCAATAAGTTGTGTTTAGGACCAACGATGGCCTAATAAGGTGTGTTTAGGGGCAATGAAGGTGAGTTGGGACTAATGAGTCCCAATAAGGTGTGTATCTAAACAATAAGCTATGTTTACGACAAATTATCGCCCAATAAGGTGTGTTTAGTTGGGACCAATGAGTCCCACTAAGGTGTGTATATAACCAATACGTTGTGTTTATGACCAATGATGGCCCAATAAGGTGTGTTTAGTAGGTAATGAGGGTCGGTTGGGACCAATAAGTCCTAGTAAGGTGTGTATATAGCCAATACGTTGTGTTTATGACCAATGATGGCCCAATAAAGTGTGTTTAGTGGGCAATGAGGGTCGGTTGGGACCAATAAGTCCCAGTAAGGTGTGTATATAACCAATAAGTTGTGTTGAGGACCAATGATGGCCCAATAAGGTGTGTTTAGGGGAATGAAGTTCAGTTGGGACCAATGAGTCCCAATAAGTTGTGTATATAACCAATAAGTTGTGTTTACGACCAATTATGGCCCAATAAGGTGTGTTTAGTTGGGACTAATGAGTCTCACTAAGGTGTGTATATAACCAATACTTTGTATTTAGGACCAATGATGGCCCAATAAGGTGTGTTTAGTAGGCAATGAGGGTTAGTTGGGACCAATGAGTCCCTATAAGGTGTGTGTATATAACCAATAAGTTGTGTTTAGGACCAATGATGGCCTAATAAGGTGTGTTTAGGGGCAATGAAGGTCAGTTAGGACCAATGAGTCCCAATAAGGTGTGTATCTAAACAATAAGTTATGTTTACGACAAATTATGGCCCAATAAGGTGTGTTTAGTTGGGACCAATGAGTCCCACTAAGGTGTGTATATAACCAATACGTTGTGTTTATGACCAATGATGGCCCAAAAAGGTGTGTTTAGTAGGTAATGAGGGTCGGTTGGGACCAATAACCCAGTAAGGTGTGTACATAACCAATACGTTGTGTTTATGACCAATGATGGCCCAATAAAGTGTGTTTAGTGGGCAATGAGGGTCGGTTGGGACCAATAAGTCCCAGTAAGGTGTGTATATAACCAATAAGTTGTGTTGAGGACCAATGATGGCCCAATAAGGTGTGTTTAGTTGGGACCAATGTTTCCCACTAAGGTGTGTATATAACCAATACGTTGTGATTATGACCAATGACGGCCTAATAAGGTGTGTTTAGTGGGCAATGAGGGTCGGTTGGGACCAATAAGTCCCGGTAAGGTGTGTATATAACCAATAAGTTGTGTTAAGGACCAATGGTGGCCCAATAAGATGTGTTTAGGGGAATGAAGGTCGGTTGGGACCAATGAGTCCCAATAAGTTGTGTATATAATCAATAAGTTGTGTTTACGACCAATTATGGCCCAATAAGGTGTGTTTAGTTGGGACCAATGAGTCCCACTAAGGTGTGTATATAACCAATACGTTGTATTTAGGACCAATGATGTCCCAATAAGGTGTGTTTAGTAGGCAATGAGGGTTAGTTGGGACCAATGAGTCCCAATAATGTGTGTGTATATAACCAATAAGTTGTGTTTAGGACCAATGATGGCCTAATAAGGTGTGTTTAGGGGCAATGAAGGTCAGTTGGGACTAATGAGTCCCAATAAGGTGTGTATCTAAACAATAAGCTATGTTTACGACAAATTATGGCCCAATAAGGTGTGTTTAGTTGGGACCAATGAGTCCCACTAAGGTGTGTATATAACCAATACATTCTGTTTATGACCAATGATGGCCCAATAAGGTGTGTTTAGTAGGTAATGAGGGTCGGTTGGGACCAATAAGTCCCAGTAAGGTGTGTATATAACCAATACGTAGTGTTTATGACCAATGATGGCCCAATAAAGTGTGTTTAGTAGGCAATGAGGGTCGGTTGGGACCAATAAGTCCCAATAAGGTGTGTATATAACCAATAAGTTGTGTTGAGGATCATTGATGGCCCAATAAGGTGTTTTAGTTGGGATCAATGTTTCCCACTAAGGTGTGTATATAACTAATACGTTCTGTTTATGACCAATGATGGCCGAATAAGGTGTGTTTAGTAGGTAATGTGGGTCGGTTGGGACCAATAAGTCCTAGTAAGGTGTGTATATAGCCAATACGTTGTGTTTATGACCAATGATGGCCCAATAAAGTGTGTTTAGTGGGCAATGTGGGTCGGTTGGGACCAATAAGTCCCGGTAAGGTGTGTATATAACCAATAAGTTGTTTTGAGGACTAATGATGGCCCAATAAGGTGTGTTTAGGGGAATGAAGTTTAGTTGGGACCAATGAGTCCCAATAAGTTGTGTATATAACCAATAAGTTATGTTTACGATAAATTATGGCCCAATAAGGTGTGTTTAGTTGGGACCAATGAGTCCCACTAAGGTGTGTATATAACCAATACGTTGTGTTTATGACCAATGATGGCCCAAAAAGGTGTGTTTAGTAGGTAATGAGGGTCGGTTGGGACCAATAAGTCCCAGTAAGGTGTGTATATAACCAATACATTGTGTTTATGACCAATGATGGCCCAATAAAGTGTGTTTAGTGGGCAATGAGGGTCGGTTGGGACCAATAAGTCCCAGAAAGGTGTGTATATAACCAATAAGTTGTGTTGAGGACCAATGATGGCCCAATAATGTGTGTTTAGTTGGGACCAATGTTTCCCACTAAGGTGTGTATATAACCAATACGTTGTGATTATGACCAATGACGGCCTAATAAGGTGTGTTTAGTGGGCAATGAGGGTCGGTTGGGACCAATAAGTCCCAGTAAGGTGTGTATATAACCAATACGTTGTATTTAGGACCAATGATGGCCCAATAAGGTGTGTTTAGTAGACAATGAGGGTTAGTTGGGACCAATGAGTCCTTATAATGTGTGTGTATATAACCAATAAGTTGTGTTTAAGACCAATTATGGCCTAATAAGGTGTGTTTAGGGACAATGAAGGTCAGTTGGGACTAATGAGTCCCAATAAGGTGTGTATCTAAACAATAAGCTATGTTTACGACAAATTATGGCCCAATAAGGTGTGTTTAGTTGGGACCAATGAGTCCCACTAAGGTGTGTATATAACCAATACGTTCTGTTTATGACCAATGATGGCCCAATAAGGTGTGTTTAGTAGGTAATGAGGGTCGGTTGGGACCCATAAGTCCCAGTAAGGTGTGTATATAACCAATACGTTGTGTTTATGACCAATGATGGCCCAATAAAGTGTGTTTAGTAGGCAATGAGGGTCGGTTGGGACCAATAAGTCCCAGTAAGGTGTGTATATAACCAATAAGTTGTGTTGAGGATCATTGATGGCCCAATAAGGTGTGTTTAGTTGGGATCAATGTTTCCCACTAAGGTGTGTATATAACCAATACGTTGTGATTATGACCAATGATGGCCCAATAAGGTGTGTTTATTGGGCAATGAGGGTCGGTTGGGACCAATAAGTCCCAGTAAGGTGTGTATATAACCAATAAGTTGTGTTGAGGATCATTGATGGCCCAATAAGGTGTGTTTAGTTGGGATCAATGTTTCCCACTAAGGTGTGTATATAACCAATACGTTGTGATTATGACCAATGATGGCCCAATAAGGTGTGTTTATTGGGCAATGAGGGTCGGTTGGGACCAATAAGTCCCAGTAAGGTGTGTATATAACCAATAAGTTGTGTTGAGGATCATTGATGGCCCAATAAGGTGTTTTAGTTGGGATCAATGTTTCCCACTAAGGTGTGTATATAACTAATACGTTCTGTTTATGACCAATGATGGCCGAATAAGGTGTGTTTAGTAGGTAATGTGGGTCGGTTGGGACCAATAAGTCCTAGTAAGGTGTGTATATAGCCAATACTTTGTGTTTATGACCAATGATGGCCCAATAAAGTGTGTTTAGTGGGCAATGTGGGTCGGTTGGGACCAATAAGTCCCGGTAAGGTGTGTATATAACCAATAAGTTGTTTTGAGGACTAATGATGGCCCAATAAGGTGTGTTTAGGGGAATGAAGTTTAGTTGGGACCAATGAGTCCCAATAAGTTGTGTATATAACCAATAAGTTATGTTTACGACAAATTATGGCCCAATAAGGTGTGTTTAGTTGGGACCAATGAGTCCCACTAAGGTGTGTATATAACCAATACGTTGTGTTTATGACCAATGATGGCCCAAAAAGGTGTGTTTAGTAGGTAATGAGGGTCGGTTGGGACCAATAAGTCCCAGTAAGGTGTGTATATAACCAATACGTTGTGTTTATGACCAATGATGGCCCAATAAAGTGTGTTTAGTGGGCAATGAGGGTCGGTTGGGACCAATAAGTCCCAGTAAGGTGTGTATATAACCAATAAGTTGTGTTGAGGACCAATGATGGCCCAATAATGTGTGTTTAGTTGGGACCAATGTTTCCCACTAAGGTGTGTATATAACCAATACGTTGTGATTATGACCAATGACGGCCTAATAAGGTGTGTTTAGTGGGCAATGAGGGTCGGTTGGGACCAATAAGTCCCAGTAAGGTGTGTATATAACCAATACGTTGTATTTAGGAACAATGATGGCCCAATAAGGTGTGTTTAGTAGACAATGAGGGTTAGTTGGGACCAATGAGTCCTTATAATGTGTGTGTATATAACCAATAAGTTGTGTTTAAGACCAATTATGGCCTAATAAGGTGTGTTTAGGGACAATGAAGGTCAGTTGGGACTAATGAGTCCCAATAAGGTGTGTATCTAAACAATAAGCTATGTTTACGACAAATTATGGCCCAATAAGGTGTGTTTAGTTGGGACCAATGAGTCCCACTAAGGTGTGTATATAACCAATACGTTCTGTTTATGACCAATGATGGCCCAATAAGGTGTGTTTAGTAGGTAATGAGGGTCGGTTGGGACCCATAAGTCCCAGTAAGGTGTGTATATAACCAATACGTTGTGTTTATGACCAATGATGGCCCAATAAAGTGTGTTTAGTAGGCAATGAGGGTCGGTTGGGACCAATAAGTCCCAGTAAGGTGTGTATATAACCAATAAGTTGTGTTGAGGATCATTGATGGCCCAATAAGGTGTGTTTAGTTGGGATCAATGTTTCCCACTAAGGTGTGTATATAACCAATACGTTGTGATTATGACCAATGATGGCCCAATAAGGTGTGTTTATTGGGCAATGAGGGTCGGTTGGGACCAATAAGTCCCAGTAAGGTGTGTATATAACTAATAAGTTGTGTTAAGGACCAATGATGGCCCAATAAGGTGTGTTTAAGGGAATAAAGGTCAGTTGGGACCAATGATGGCCCAATAAGGTGTGTTTAGGGGAATGAAGGTCAGTTGGGACCAATGAGTCCCAATAAGTTGTGTATATAACCAATAAGTTTTGTTTACGACCAATTATGGCCCAATAAGGTGTTTTTAGTTGGGACCAATGAGTCCCACTAAGGTGTGTATATAACCAATACGTTGTATTTAGGACCAATGATGTCCCAATAAGGTGTGTTTAGTAGGCAATGAGGGTTAGTTGGGACCAATGAGTCCCCATAAGGTGTGTGTATATAACCAATAAGTTGTGTTTAGGACCAATGATGGCCCAATAAGGTGTGTTTAGGGGAATGAAGGTCAGTTGGGACCAATGAGTCTCAATAAGTTGTGTATATAACCAATAAGTTGTGTTTACGACCAATTATGGCCCAATAAGGTGTGTTTAGTTGGGACCAATGAGTCCCACTAAGGTGTGTATATAACCAATACGTTGTATTTAGGACCAATGATGGCCCAATAAGGTGTGTTTAGTATGCAATGAGGGTTAGTTGGGACCAATGAGTCCCTATAATGTGTGTGTATATAACCAATAAGTTGTGTTTAGGACCAATGATGGCCTAATAAGGTGTGTTTAGGGGCAATGAAGGTCAGTTGGGACTAATGAGTCCCAATAAGGTGTGTATCTAAACAATAAGCTATGTTTACGACAAATTATGGCCCAATAAGGTGTGTTTAGTTGTGACCAATGAGTCCCAATAAGGTGTGTATATAACCAATACGTTCTGTTTATGACCAATGATGGCCCAATAAGGTGTGTTTAGTAGGTAATGAGGGTCGGTTGGGACCAATAAGTCCCAGTAAGGTGTGTATATAACCAATGCGTTGTGTTTATGACCAATGATGGCCCAATAAAATGTGTTTAGTAGGCAATGAGGGTCGGTTGGGACCAATAAGTCCTAGTAAGGTGTGTATATAACCAATAAGTTGTGTTGAGGATCATTGATGGCCCAATAAGGTGTGTTTAGTTGGGATCAATGTTTCCCACTAAGGTGTGTATATAACCAATACGTTGTGATTATGACCAATGATGGCCCAATAAGGTGTGTTTATTGGGCAATGAGGGTCGGTTGGGACCAATAAGTCCCAGTAAGGTGTGTATATAACCAATACGTTGTATTTAGGACCAATGATGGCCCAATAAGGTGTGTTTAGTAGACAATGAGGGTTAGTTGGGACCAATGAGTCCTTATAATGTGTGTGTATATAACCAATAAGTTGTGTTTAAGACCAATTATGGCCTAATAAGGTGTGTTTAGGGACAATGAAGGTCAGTTGGGACTAATGAGTCCCAATAAGGTGTGTATCTAAACAATAAGCTATGTTTACGACAAATTATGGCCCAATAAGGTGTGTTTAGTTGGGACCAATGAGTCCCACTAAGGTGTGTATATAACCAATACGTTCTGTTTATGACCAATGATGGCCCAATAAGGTGTGTTTAGTAGGTAATGAGGGTCGGTTGGGACCCATAAGTCCCAGTAAGGTGTGTATATAACCAATACGTTGTGTTTATGACCAATGATGGCCCAATAAAGTGTGTTTAGTAGGCAATGAGGGTCGGTTGGGACCAATAAGTCCCAGTAAGGTGTGTATATAACCAATAAGTTGTGTTGAGGATCATTGATGGCCCAATAAGGTGTGTTTAGTTGGGATCAATGTTTCCCACTAAGGTGTGTATATAACCAATACGTTGTGATTATGACCAATGATGGCCCAATAAGGTGTGTTTATTGGGCAATGAGGGTCGGTTGGGACCAATAAGTCCCAGTAAGGTGTGTATATAACCAATAAGTTGTGTTGAGGATCATTGATGGCCCAATAAGGTGTGTTTAGTTGGGATCAATGTTTCCCACTAAGGTGTGTATATAACCAATACGTTGTGATTATGACCAATGATGGCCCAATAAGGTGTGTTTATTGGGCAATGAGGGTCGGTTGGGACCAATAAGTCCCAGTAAGGTGTGTATATAACCAATAAGTTGTGTTGAGGATCATTGATGGCCCAATAAGGTGTTTTAGTTGGGATCAATGTTTCCCACTAAGGTGTGTATATAACTAATACGTTCTGTTTATGACCAATGATGGCCGAATAAGGTGTGTTTAGTAGGTAATGTGGGTCGGTTGGGACCAATAAGTCCTAGTAAGGTGTGTATATAGCCAATACTTTGTGTTTATGACCAATGATGGCCCAATAAAGTGTGTTTAGTGGGCAATGTGGGTCGGTTGGGACCAATAAGTCCCGGTAAGGTGTGTATATAACCAATAAGTTGTTTTGAGGACTAATGATGGCCCAATAAGGTGTGTTTAGGGGAATGAAGTTTAGTTGGGACCAATGAGTCCCAATAAGCTGTGTATATAACCAATAAGTTATGTTTACGACAAATTATGGCCCAATAAGGTGTGTTTAGTTGGGACCAATGAGTCCCACTAAGGTGTGTATATAACCAATACGTTGTGTTTATGACCAATGATGGCCCAAAAAGGTGTGTTTAGTAGGTAATGAGGGTCGGTTGGGACCAATAAGTCCCAGTAAGGTGTGTATATAACCAATACGTTGTGTTTATGACCAATGATGGCCCAATAAAGTGTGTTTAGTGGGCAATGAGGGTCGGTTGGGACCAATAAGTCCCAGTAAGGTGTGTATATAACCAATAAGTTGTGTTGAGGACCAATGATGGCCCAATAATGTGTGTTTAGTTGGGACCAATGTTTCCCACTAAGGTGTGTATATAACCAATACGTTGTGATTATGACCAATGACGGCCTAATAAGGTGTGTTTAGTGGGCAATGAGGGTCGGTTGGGACCAATAAGTCCCAGTAAGGTGTGTATATAACCAATACGTTGTATTTAGGAACAATGATGGCCCAATAAGGTGTGTTTAGTAGACAATGAGGGTTAGTTGGGACCAATGAGTCCTTATAATGTGTGTGTATATAACCAATAAGTTGTGTTTAAGACCAATTATGGCCTAATAAGGTGTGTTTAGGGACAATGAAGGTCAGTTGGGACTAATGAGTCCCAATAAGGTGTGTATCTAAACAATAAGCTATGTTTACGACAAATTATGGCCCAATAAGGTGTGTTTAGTTGGGACCAATGAGTCCCACTAAGGTGTGTATATAACCAATACGTTCTGTTTATGACCAATGATGGCCCAATAAGGTGTGTTTAGTAGGTAATGAGGGTCGGTTGGGACCCATAAGTCCCAGTAAGGTGTGTATATAACCAATACGTTGTGTTTATGACCAATGATGGCCCAATAAAGTGTGTTTAGTAGGCAATGAGGGTCGGTTGGGACCAATAAGTCCCAGTAAGGTGTGTATATAACCAATAAGTTGTGTTGAGGATCATTGATGGCCCAATAAGGTGTGTTTAGTTGGGATCAATGTTTCCCACTAAGGTGTGTATATAACCAATACGTTGTGATTATGACCAATGATGGCCCAATAAGGTGTGTTTATTGGGCAATGAGGGTCGGTTGGGACCAATAAGTCCCAGTAAGGTGTGTATATAACTAATAAGTTGTGTTAAGGACCAATGATGGCCCAATAAGGTGTGTTTAAGGGAATAAAGGTCAGTTGGGACCAATGATGGCCCAATAAGGTGTGTTTAGGGGAATGAAGGTCAGTTGGGACCAATGAGTCCCAATAAGTTGTGTATATAACCAATAAGTTTTGTTTACGACCAATTATGGCCCAATAAGGTGTTTTTAGTTGGGACCAATGAGTCCCACTAAGGTGTGTATATAACCAATACGTTGTATTTAGGACCAATGATGTCCCAATAAGGTGTGTTTAGTAGGCAATGAGGGTTAGTTGGGACCAATGAGTCCCCATAAGGTGTGTGTATATAACCAATAAGTTGTGTTTAGGACCAATGATGGCCCAATAAGGTGTGTTTAGGGGAATGAAGGTCAGTTGGGACCAATGAGTCTCAATAAGTTGTGTATATAACCAATAAGTTGTGTTTACGACCAATTATGGCCCAATAAGGTGTGTTTAGTTGGGACCAATGAGTCCCACTAAGGTGTGTATATAACCAATACGTTGTATTTAGGACCAATGATGGCCCAATAAGGTGTGTTTAGTATGCAATGAGGGTTAGTTGGGACCAATGAGTCCCTATAATGTGTGTGTATATAACCAATAAGTTGTGTTTAGGACCAATGATGGCCTAATAAGGTGTGTTTAGGGGCAATGAAGGTCAGTTGGGACTAATGAGTCCCAATAAGGTGTGTATCTAAACAATAAGCTATGTTTACGACAAATTATGGCCCAATAAGGTGTGTTTAGTTGTGACCAATGAGTCCCAATAAGGTGTGTATATAACCAATACGTTCTGTTTATGACCAATGATGGCCCAATAAGGTGTGTTTAGTAGGTAATGAGGGTCGGTTGGGACCAATAAGTCCCAGTAAGGTGTGTATATAACCAATGCGTTGTGTTTATGACCAATGATGGCCCAATAAAATGTGTTTAGTAGGCAATGAGGGTCGGTTGGGACCAATAAGTCCTAGTAAGGTGTGTATATAACCAATAAGTTGTGTTGAGGATCATTGATGGCCCAATAAGGTGTGTTTAGTTGGGATCAATGTTTCCCACTAAGGTGTGTATATAACCAATACGTTGTGATTATGACCAATGATGGCCCAATAAGGTGTGTTTATTGGGCAATGAGGGTCGGTTGGGACCAATAAGTCCCAGTAAGGTGTGTATATAACTAATAAGTTGTGTTAAGGACCAATGATGGCCCAATAAGGTGTGTTTAAGGGAAAAAAGGTCAGTTGGGACCAATGATGGCCCAATAAGGTGTGTTTAGGGGAATGAAGGTCAGTTGGGACCAATGAGTCCCAATAAGTTGTGTATATAACCAATAAGTTTTGTTTACGACCAATTATGGCCCAATAAGGTGTTTTTAGTTGGGACCAATGAGTCCCACTAAGGTGTGTATATAACCAATACGTTGTATTTAGGACCAATGATGTCCCAATAAGGTGTGTTTAGTAGGCAATGAGGGTTAGTTGGGACCAATGAGTCCCCATAAGGTGTGTGTATATAACCAATAAGTTGTGTTTAGGACCAATGATGGCCCAATAAGGTGTGTTTAGGGGAATGAAGGTCAGTTGGGACCAATGAGTCTCAATAAGTTGTGTATATAACCAATAAGTTGTGTTTACGACCAATTATGGCCCAATAAGGTGTGTTTAGTTGGGACCAATGAGTCCCACTAAGGTGTGTATATAACCAATACGTTGTATTTAGGACCAATGATGGCCCAATAAGGTGTGTTTAGTAGGCAATGAGGGTTAGTTGGGACCAATGAGTCCCTATAATGTGTGTGTATATAACCAATAAGTTGTGTTTAGGACCAATGATGGCCTAATAAGGTGTGTTTAGGGGCAATGAAGGTCAGTTGGGACTAATGAGTCCCAATAAGGTGTGTATCTAAACAATAAGCTATGTTTACGACAAATTATGGCCCAATAAGGTGTGTTTAGTTGTGACCAATGAGTCCCAATAAGGTGTGTATATAACCAATACGTTCTGTTTATGACCAATGATGGCCCAATAAGGTGTGTTTAGTAGGTAATGAGGGTCGGTTGGGACCAATAAGTCCCAGTAAGGTGTGTATATAACCAATGCGTTGTGTTTATGACCAATGATGGCCCAATAAAGTGTGTTTAGTAGGCAATGAGGGTCGGTTGGGACCAATAAGTCCTAGTAAGGTGTGTATATAACCAATAAGTTGTGTTGAGGATCATTGATGGCCCAATAAGGTGTGTTTAGTTGGGATCAATGTTTCCCACTAAGGTGTGTATATAACCAATACGTTGTGATTATGACCAATGATGGCCCAATAAGGTGTGTTTAGTGGGCAATGAGGGTCGGTTGGGACCAATAAGTCCCAGTAAGGTGTGTATATAACTAATAAGCTGTGTTAAGGACCAATGATGGCCCAATAAGGTGTGTTTAAGGGAATAAAGATCAGTTGGGACCAATGATGGCCCAATAAGGTGTGTTTAGGGGAATGAAGGTCAGTTGGGACCAATGAGTCCCAATAAGTTGTGTATATAACCAATAAGTTTTGTTTACGACCAATTATGGCCCAATAAGGTGTTTTTAGTTGGGACCAATGAGTCCCACTAAGGTGTGTATATAACCAATACGTTGTATTTAGGACCAATGATGTCCCAATAAGGTGTGTTTAGTAGGCAATGAGGGTTAGTTGGGACCAATGAGTCCCTATAAGGTGTGTGTATATAACCAATAAGTTGTGTTTAGGACCAATGATGTCCCAATAAGGTGTGTTTAGGGGAATGAAGGTCAGTTGGGACCAATGAGTCTCAATAAGTTGTGTATATAACCAATAAGTTGTGTTTACGACCAATTGTGGCCCAATAAGGTGTGTTTAGTTGGGACCAATGAGTCCCACTAAGGTGTGTATATAACCAATACGTTGTATTTAGGACCAATGATGGCCCAATAAGGTGTGTTTATTAGGCAATGAGGGTTAGTTGGGACCAATGAGTCCCTATAATGTGTGTGTATATAACCAATAAGTTGTGTTTAGGACCAATGATGGCCTAATAAGGTGTGTTTAGGGGCAATGAAGGTCAGTTGGGACTAATGAGTCCCAATAAGGTGTGTATCTAAACAATAAGCTATGTCTACGACAAATTATGGCCCAATAAGGTGTGTTTAGTTGGGACCAATGAGTCCCACTAAGGTGTGTATATAACCAATACGTTCTGTTTATGACCAATGATGGCCCAATAAGGTGTGTTTAGTAGGTAATGAGGGTCGGTTGGGACCAATAAGTCCCAGTAAGGTGTGTATATAACCAATAAGTTGTGTTTATGACCAATGATGGCCCAATAAAGTGTGTTTAGTAGGCAATGAGGGTCGGTTGGGACCAATAAGTCCCAATAAGGTGTGTATATAACCAATAAGTTGTGTTGAGGATCATTGATGGCCCAATAAGGTGTGTTTAGTTGGGATCAATGTTTCCCACTAAGGTGTGTATATAACCAATACGTTGTGATTATGACCAATGATGGCCCAATAAGGTGTGTTTAGTGGGCAATGAGGGTCGGTTGGGACCAATAAGTCCCAGTAAGGTGTGTATATAACCAATAAGTTGTGTTAAGGACCAATGATGGCCCAATAAGGTGTGTTTAGGGGAATAAAGGTCAGTTGGGACCAATGATGGCCCAATAAGGTGTGTTTAGGGGAATGAAGGTCAGTTGGGACCAATGAGTCCCAATAAGTTGTGTATATAACCAATAAGTTGTGTTTACGACCAATTATGGCCCAATAAGGTGTGTTTAGTTGGGACCAATGAGTCCCACTAAGGTGTGTATATAACCAATACGTTGTATTTAGGACCAATGATGGCCCAATAAGGTGTGTTTAGTAGGCAATGAGGGTTAGTTGGGACCAATGAGTCCCTATAATGTGTGTGTATATAACCAATATGTTGTGTTTAGGACCAATGATGGCCTAATAAGGTGTGTTTAGGGGCAATGAAGGTCAGTTGGGACTAATGAGTCCCAATAAGGTGTGTATCTCAACAATAAGCTATGTTTACGACAAATTATGGCCCAATAAGGTGTGTTTAGTTGGGACCAATGAGTCCCACTAAGGTGTGTATATAACCAATACGTTCTGTTTATGACCAATGATAGGCCAATAAGGTGTGTTTAGTAGGTAATGAGGGTCGGTTGGGACCAATAAGTCCCAGTAAGGTGTGTATATAACCAATGCGTTGTGTTTATGACCAATGATGGCCCAATAAAGTGTGTTTAGTAGGCAATGAGGGTCGGTTGGGACCAATAAGTCCCAGTAAGGTGTGTATATAACCAATATGTTGTGTTGAGGATCATTGATGGCCCAATAAGGTGTGTTTAGTTGGGATCAATGTTTCCTACTAAGGTGTGTATATAACCAATACGTTGTGATTATGACCAATGATGGCCCAATAAGGTGTGTTTAGTGGGCAACGAGGGTCGGTTGAGACCAATAAGTCCCAGTAAGGTGTGTATATAACCAATAAGTTGTGTTAAGGACCAATGATGGCCCAATAAGGTGTGTTTAGGGGAATAAAGGTCAGTTGGGACCAATGATGGCCCAATAAGGTGTATTTAGGGGAATGAAGGTCAGTTGGGACCAATGAGTCCCAATAAGTTGTGTATATAACCAATAAGTTTTGTTTACGACCAATTATGGCCCAATAAGGTGTTTTTAGTTGGGACCAATGAGTCCCACTAAGGTGTGTATATAACCAATACGTTGTATTTAGGACCAATGATGTCCCAATAAGGTGTGTTTAGTAGGCAATGAGGGTTAGTTGGGACCAATGAGTCCCTATAAGGTGTGTGTATATAACCAATAAGTTATGTTAAGGACCAATGATGGCCCAATAAGGTGTGTTTAGGGGAATGAAGGTCAGTTGGGACCAATGAGTCTCAATAAGTTGTGTATATAACCAATAAGTTGTGTTTACGACCAATTATGGCCCAATAAGGTGTATTTAGTTGGGACCAATGAGTCCCACTAAGGTGTGTATATAACCAATACGTTGTATTTAGGACCAATGGCCCAATAAGGTGTGTTTAGTAGGCAATGAGGGTTAGTTGGGACCAATGAGTCCCTATAATGTGTGTGTATATAACCAATAAGTTGTGTTTAGGACCAATGATGGCCTAATAAGGTGTGTTTAGGGGCAATGAAGGTCAGTTGGAACTAATGAGTCCCAATAAGGTGTGTATCTAAACAATAAGCTATGTTTACGACAAATTATGGCCCAATAAGGTGTGTTTAGTTGGGACCAATGAGTCCCACTAAGGTGTGTATATAACCAATACGTTCTGTTTATGACCAATGATGGCCTAATAAGGTGTGTTTAGTAGGTAATGAGGGTCGGTTGGGACCAATAAGTCCCAGTAGGGTGTATATATAACCAATACGTTGTGTTTATGACCAATGATGGCCCAATAAAGTGTGTTTAGTAGGCAATGAGGGTCGGTTGGGACCAATAAGTCCCAGTAAGGTGTGTATATAACCAATTAGTTGTGTTGAGGATCATTGATGGCCCAATAAGGTGTGTTTAGTTGGGATCAATGTTTCCCACTAAGGTGTGTATATAACCAATACGTTGTGATTATGACCAATGATGGCCCAATAAGGTTTGTTTAGTGGGCAATGAGGGTCGGTTGGGACCAATAAGTCCCAATAAGGTGTGTATATAACCAATAAGTTGTGTTAAGGACCAATGATGGCCCAATAATGTGTGTTTAGGGGAATAAAGGTCAGTTGGGACCAATGATAGCCCAATAAGGTGTGTTTAGGGGAATGAAGGTCAATTGGGACCAATGAGTCCCAATAAGTTGTGTATATAACCAATAAGTTTTGTTTACGACCAATTATGGCCCAATAAGGTGTTTTTAGTTGGGACCAATGAGTCCCACTAAGGTGTGTATATAACCAATACGTTGTATTTAGGACTAATGATGTCCCAATAAGGTGTGTTTAGTAGGGAATGAGGGTTAGTTGGGACCAATGAGTCCCTATAAGATGTGTGTATATAACCAATAAGTTTTGTTTAGGACCAATGATGGCCCAATAAGGTGTGTTTAGGGGCAATGAAGGTCAGTTGGGACCAATGAGTCCCAATAAGGTGTGTATCTAAACAATAAGTTATGTTTACGACAAATTATGGCCCAATAAGGTGTGTTTAGTTGGGACCAATAGGTCCCACTAAGGTGTGTATATAACCAATACGTTGTGTTTATGACCCATGATGGCCCAATAAGGTGTGTTTAGTAGGTAATGAGGGTCGGTTGGGACCAATAAGACCTAGTAAGGTGTCTCTATAACCAATACGTTGTGTTTATGACCAATAATGGCCCTATAAAGTGTGTTTAGTGGGCAATGAGGGTCGGTTGGGACCAATAAGTCCCAGTAAGGTGTGTATATAACCAATAAGTTATGTTGAGGACCAATGATGGCCCAATAAGGTGTGTTTTGTTGGGACCAATGTTTCCCACTAAGGTGTTTATATAACCAATACGTTGTGATTATGACCAATGATGGCCCAATAAGGTGTGTTTAGTGGGCAATGAGGGTCGGTTGGGACCAATAAGTCCCAGTAAGGTGTGTATATAACCAATAAGTTGTGTTAAGGACCAATGATGGCCCAATAAGGTGTGTTTAGGGGAATAAAGGCCAGTTGGGACCAATGATGGCCCAATAAGGTGTGTTTAGGGGAATGAAGGTCAGTTGGGACCAATGAGTCCCAATAAGTTGTGTATATAACCAATAAGTTGTGTTTACGACCAATTATGGCCCAATAAGGTGTGTTTAGTTGGGACCAATGAGTCCCACTAAGGTGTGTATATAACCAATACGTTGTATTTAGGACCAATGATGGCCCAATAAGGTGTGTTTAGTAGGCAATGAGGGTTAGTTGGGACCAATGAGTCCCTATAATGTGTGTGTATATAACCAATATGTTGTGTTTAGGACCAATGATGGCCTAATAAGGTGTGTTTAGGGGCAATGAAGGTCAGTTGGGACTAATGAGTCCCAATAAGGTGTGTATCTAAACAATAAGCTATGTTTACGACAAATTATGGCCAAATAAGGTGTGTTTAGTTGGGACCAATGAGTCCCACTAAGGTGTGTATATAACCAATACGTTCTGTTTATGACCAATGATAGGCCAATAAGGTGTGTTTAGTAGGTAATGAGGGTCGGTTGGGACCAATAAGTCCCAGTAAGGTGTGTATATAACCAATGCGTTGTGTTTATGACCAATGATGGCCCAATAAAGTGTGTTTAGTAGGCAATGAGGGTCGGTTGGGACCAATAAGTCCCAGTAAGGTGTGTATATAACCAATATGTTGTGTTGAGGATCATTGATGGCCCAATAAGGTGTGTTTAGTTGGGATCAATGTTTCCCACTAAGGTGTGTATATAACCAATACGTTGTGATTATGACCAATGATGTCCCAATAAGGTGTGTTTAGTGGGCAACGAGGGTCGGTTGAGACCAATAAGTCCCAGTAAGGTGTGTATATAACCAATAAGTTGTGTTAAGGACCAATGATGGCCCAATAAGGTGTGTTTAGGGGAATAAAGGTCAGTTGGGACCAATGATGGCCCAATAAGGTGTGTTTAGGGGAATGAAGGTCAGTTGGGACCAATGAGTCCCAATAAGTTGTGTATATAACCAATAAGTTTTGTTTACGACCAATTATGGCCCAATAAGGTGTTTTTAGTTGGGACCAATGAGTCCCACTAAGGTGTGTATATAACCAATACGTTGTATTTAGGACCAATGATGTCCCAATAAGGTGTGTTTAGTAGGCAATGAGGGTTAGTTGGGACCAATGAGTCCCTATAAGGTGTGTGTATATAACCAATAAGTTATGTTAAGGACCAATGATGGCCCAATAAGGTGTGTTTAGGGGAATGAAGGTCAGTTGGGACCAATGAGTCTCAATAAGTTGTGTATATAACCAATAAGTTGTGTTTACGACCAATTATGGCCCAATAAGGTGTGTTTAGTTGGGACCAATGAGTCCCACTAAGGTGTGTATATAACCAATACGTTGTATTTAGGACCAATGGCCCAATAAGGTGTGTTTAGTAGGCAATGAGGGTTAGTTGGGACCAATGAGTCCCTATAATGTGTGTGTATATAACCAATAAGTTGTGTTTAGGACCAATGATGGCCTAATAAGGTGTGTTTAGGGGCAATGAAGGTCAGTTGGAACTAATGAGTCCCAATAAGGTGTGTATCTAAACAATAAGCTATGTTTACGACAAATTATGGCCCAATAAGGTGTGTTTAGTTGGGACCAATGTGTCCCACTAAGGTGTGTATATAACCAATACGTTCTGTTTATGACCAATGATGGCCCAATAAGGTGTGTTTAGTAGGTAATGAGGGTCGGTTGGGACCAATAAGTCCCAGTAAGGTGTGTATATAACCAATACGTTGTGTTTATGACCAATGATGGCCCAATAAAGTGTGTTTAGTAGGCAATGAGGGTCGGTTGGGACCAATAAGTCCCAGTAAGGTGTGTATATAACCAATTAGTTGTGTTGAGGATCATTGATGGCCCAATAAGGTGTGTTTAGTTGGGATCAATGTTTCCCACTAAGGTGTGTATATAACCAATACGTTGTGATTATGACCAATGATGGCCCAATAAGGTTTGTTTAGTGGGCAATGAGGGTCGGTTGGGACCAATAAGTCCCAATAAGGTGTGTATATAACCAATAAGTTGTGTTAAGGACCAATGATGGCCCAATAATGTGTGTTTAGGGGAATAAAGGTCAGTTGGGACCAATGATAGCCCAATAAGGTGTGTTTAGGGGAATGAAGGTCAATTGGGACCAATGAGTCCCAATAAGTTGTGTATATAACCAATAAGTTTTGTTTACGACCAATTATGGCCCAATAAGGTGTTTTTAGTTGGGACCAATGAGTCCCACTAAGGTGTGTATATAACCAATACGTTGTATTTAGGACTAATGATGTCCCAATAAGGTGTGTTTAGTAGGGAATGAGGGTTAGTTGGGACCAATGAGTCCCTATAAGATGTGTGTATATAACCAATAAGTTTTGTTTAGGACCAATGATGGCCCAATAAGGTGTGTTTAGGGGCAATGAAGGTCAGTTGGGACCAATGAGTCCCAATAAGGTGTGTATCTAAACAATAAGTTATGTTTACGACAAATTATGGCCCAATAAGGTGTGCTTAGTTGGGACCAATAGGTGCCACTAAGGTGTGTATATAACCAATACGTTGTGTTTATGACCCATGATGGCCCAATAAGGTGTGTTTAGTAGGTAATGAGGGTCGGTTGGGACCAATAAGTCCTAGTAAGGTGTCTCTATAACCAATACGTTGTGTTTATGACCAATAATGGCCCTATAAAGTGTGTTTAGTGGGCAATGAGGGTCGGTTGGGACCAATAAGTCCCAGTAAGGTGTGTATATAACCAATAAGTTATGTTGAGGACCAATGATGGCCCAATAAGGTGTGTTTTGTTGGGACCAATGTTTCCCACTAAGGTGTTTATATAACCAATACGTTGTGATTATGACCAATGATGGCCCAATAAGGTGTGTTTAGTGGGCAATGAGGGTCGGTTGGGACCAATAAGTCCCAGTTAGGTGTGTATATAACCAATAAGTTGTGTTAAGGACCAATGATGGCCCAATAAGGTGTGTTTAGGAGAATGAAGGTCAGTTGGGACCAATGAGTCCGAATAAGTTGTATTAACGACCAATTATGGCCCAATAAGGTGTGTTTAGTTGGGACTAATGAGTCCCACTAAGGTGTGTATATAACCAATACGTTGTATTTAGGACCAATGATGGCCCAATAAGGTGTGTTTAGTAGGCAATGAGGGTTAGTTGGGACCAATGAGACCCTATAAGGTGTGTGCATATAACCAATAAGTTGTGTTTAGGACCAATGATGGCCCAATAAGGTGCGTTTAGGGGCAATGAAGGTCAATTGGGACCAATGAGTCCCAATAAGGTGTGTATCTAAACAATAAGTTATGTTTACGACAAATTATGGCCCAATAAGGTGTGTTTAGTTGGGACCAATGAGTCCCACTAAGGTGTGTATATAACCAATACGTTGTATTTAGGACCAATGATGGCCCAATAAGGTGTGTTTAGTAGGCAATGAGGGTTAGTTGGCACCAATGAGTCCCTATAATGTGTGTGTATATAACCAATAAGTTGTGTTTAGGACCAATGATGGCCTAATAAGGTGTGTTTAGGGGCAATGAAGGTCAGTTGGGACTAATGAGTCCCAATAAGGTGTGTATCTAAACAATAGGCTATGTTTACGACAAATTATGGCCCAATAAGGTGTGTTTAGTTGGGACCAATGAGTCCCACTAAGGTGTGTATATAACCAATACGTTCTGTTTATGACCAATGATGGCCCAATAAGGTGTGTTTAGTAGGTAATGAGGGTCGGTTGGGACCAATAAGTCCCAGTAAGGTGTGTATATAACCAATGCGTTGTGTTTATGACCAATGATGGCCCAATAAAGTGTGTTTAGTAGGCAATGAGGGTCGGTTGGGACCAATAAGTCCCAGTAAGGTGTGTATATAACCAATAAGTTGTGTTGAGGATCATTGATGGCCCAATAAGGTGTGTTTAGTTGGGATCAATGTTTCCCACTAAGGTGTGTATATAACCAATACGTTGTGATTATGACCAATGATGGCCTAATAAGGTGTGTTTAGTGGGCAGTGAGGGTTGGTTGGGACCAATAAGTCCCAGTAAGGTGTGTATATAACCAATAAGTTGTGTTAAGGACCAATGATGGCCCAATAAGGTGTGTTTAGGGGAATAAATGTCAGTTGGGACCAATGATGGCCCAATAAGGTGTGTTTAGGGGAATGAAGGTCAGTTGGGACCAATGAGTCCCAATAAGTTGTGTATATAACCAATAAGTTTTGTTTACGACCAATTATGGCCCAATAAGGTGTTTTTAGTTGGGACCAATGAGCCCACTAAGGTGTGTATATAACCAATACGTTGTATTTAGGACTAATGATGTCCCAATAAGGTGTGTTTAGTAGGCAATGAGGGTTAGTTGGGACCAATGAGTCCCTATAAGGTGTGTGTATATAACCAATAAGTTGTGTTAAGGACCAATGATGGCCTAATAAGGTGTGTTTAGGGGAATGAAGGTCAGTTGGGACCAATGAGTCTCAATAAGTTGTGTATATAACCAATAAGTTGTGTTTACGACTAATTATGGCCCAATAAGGTGTGTTTAGTTGGGACCAATGAGTCCCACTATGGTGTGTATATAATCAATACGTTGTATTTAGGACCAATGATGGCCCAATAAGGTGTGTTTAGTAGGCAATGAGGGTTAGTTGGGACCAATGAGTCCCTATAATGTGTGTGTATATAACCAATAAGTTGTGTTTAGGACCAATGATGGCCTAATAAGGTGTGTTTAGGGGCAATGAAGGTCAGTTGGGACTAATGAGTCCCAATAAGGTGTGTATCTAAACAATAAGTTATGTTTACGACAAATTATGGCCCAATAAGGTGTGTTTAGTTGGGACCAATGAGTCCCACTAAGGTGTGTATATAACCAATACGTTCTGTTTATGACCAATGATGGCCCAATAAGGTGTGTTTAGTAGGTAATGAGGGTCGGTTGGGACCAATAAGTCCCAGTAAGGTGTGTATATAACCAATACGTTGTGTTTATGACCAATGATGGCCCAATAAAGTGTGTTTAGTAGGCAATGAGGGTCGGTTGGGACCAATAAGTCCCAGTAAGGTGTGTATATAACCAATAAGTTGTGTTGAGGATCATTGATGGCCCAATAAGGTGTGTTTAGTTGGGATCAATGTTTCCCACTAAGGTGTGTATATAACCAATACGTTGTGATTATGACCAATGATGGCCCAATAAGGTGTGTTTAGTGGGCAATGAGGGTCGGTTGGGACCAATAAGTCCTAGTAAGGTGTGTATATAACCAATAAGTTGTGTTAAGGACCAATGATGGCCCAATAAGGTGTGTTTAGGGGAATAAAGGTCAGTTGGGACCAATGATGGCCCAATAAGGTGTGTTTAGGGGAATGAAGGCCAGTTGGGACCAATGAGTCCCAATAAGTTGTGTATATAACCAATAAGTTTTGTTTACGACCAATTATGGCCCAATAAGGTGTTTTTAGTTAGGACCAATGAGTCCCACTAAGGTGTGTATATAACCAATACGTTGTATTTAGGACCAATGATGTCCCAATAAGGTGTGTTTAGTAGGCAATGAGGGTTAGTTGGGACTAATGAGTCCCTATAATGTGTGTGTATATAACCAATAAGTTGTGTTTAGGACCAATGATGGCCTAATAAGGTGTGTTTAGGGGCAATGAAGGTCAGTTGGGACTAATGAGTCCCAATAAGGTGTGTATCTAAACAATAAGATATGTTTACGACAAATTATGGCCCAATAAGGTGTGTTTAGTTGGGACCAATGAGTCCCACTAAGGTGTGTATATAACCAATACGTTCTGTTTATGACCAATGATGGCCCAATAAGGTGTGTTTAGTAGGTAATGAGGGTCGGTTGGGACCAATAAGTCCCAGTAAGGTGTGTATATAACCAATACGTTGTGTTTATGACCAATGATGGCCCAATAAAGTGTGTTTAGTAGGCAATGAGGGTCGGTTGGGACCAATAAGTCCCAGTAAGGTGTGTATATAACCAATAAGTTGTGTTGAGGATCATTGATGGCCCAATAAGGTGTGTTTAGTTGGGATCAATGTTTCCCACTAAGGTGTGTATATAACCAATACGTTGTGATTATGACCAATGATGGCCCAATAGGGTGTGTTTAGTGGGCAATGAGGGTCGGTTGGGACCAATAAGTCCTAGTAAGGTGTGTATATAACCAATAAGTTGTGTTAAGGACCAATGATGGCCCAATAAGGTGTGTTTAGGGGAATAAAGGTCAGTTGGGACCAATGATGGCCCAATAAGGTGTGTTTAGGGGAATGAAGGCCAGTTGGGACCAATGAGTCCCAATAAGTTGTGTATATAACCAATAAGTTTTGTTTACGACCAATTATGGCCCAATAAGGTGTTTTTAGTTAGGACCAATGAGTCCCACTAAGGTGTGTATATAACCAATACGTTGTATTTAGGACCAATGATGTCCCAATAAGGTGTGTTTAGTAGGGAATGAGGGTTAGTTGGGAACAATGAGTCTCTATAAGATGTGTGTATATAACCAATAAGTTTTGTTTAGGACCAATGATGGCCCAATAAGGTGTGTTTAGGGGCAATGAAGGTCAGTTGGGACCAATGAGTCCCAATAAGGTGTGTATCTAAACAATAAGTTATGTTTACGACAAATTATGGCCCAATAAGGTGTGTTTAGTTGGGACCAATAGGTCCCACTAAGGTGTGTATATAACCAATACGTTTTGTTTATGACCAATGATGGCCCAATAAGGTGTGTTTAGTAGGTAATGAGGGTCGGTTGGGACCAATAAGTCCTAGTAAGGTGTCTCTATAACCAATACGTTGTGTTTATTACCAATAATGGCACTATAAAGTGTGTTTAGTGGGCAATGAGGGTCGGTTGGGACCAATAAGTCCAAGTAAGGTGTGTATATAACTAATAAGTTATGTTGAGGACCAATGTTGGCCCAATAAGGTGTCCTTTGTTGGGACCAATGTTTCCCACTAAGGTGTTTATATAACCAATACGTTGTGATTATGACCAATGATGGCCCAATAAGGTGTGTTTAGTGGGCAATGAGGGTCGGTTGGGACCAATAAGTCCCAGTTAGGTGTGTATATAACCAATAAGTTGTGTTAAGGACCAATGATGGCCCAATAAGGTGTGTTTAGGAGAATGAAGGTCAGTTGGGACCAATGAGTCCGAATAAGTTGTGTTTACGACCAATTATGGCCCAATAAGGTGTGTTTAGTTGGGACCAATGAGTCCCACTAAGGTGTGTATATAACCAATACGTTGTATTTAGGACCAATGATGGCCCAATAAGGTGTGTTTAGTAGGCAATGAGGGTTAGTTGGGACCAATGAGTCCCTATAAGGTGTGTGCATATAACTAATAAGTTGTGTTTAGGACCAATGATGGCCCAATAAGGTGTGTTTAGGGGCAATGAAGGTCAGTTGGGACCAACGAGTCCCAATAAGGTGTGTATCTAAACAATAAGTTATGTTTACGACAAATTATGGCCCAATAAGGTGTGTTTATTTGGGACCAATGAGTCCCACTAAGGTATGTATATAACCAATACGTTGTGTTTATGACCAATGATGGCCCAATAAGGTGTGTTTAGTTGGTAATGAGGTTCGGTTGGGACCAATAAGTCCCAGTAAGGTGTGTATATAACCAATACGTTGTGTTTATGACCAATGATGGCCCAATAAAGTGTGTTTAGTGGGCAATGAGGGTCGGTTGGGACCAATAAGTCCCAGTAAGGTGTGTATATAACCAATAAGTTGTGTTGAGGACCAATGATGGGCCAATAAGGTGTGTTTAGTTGGGACCAATGTTTCCCACTAAGGTGTGTATATAACCAATACGTTATGATTATGACCAATGACGGCCTAATAAGGTATGTTTAGTAGGCAATGAGGGTTAGTTGGGACCAATGAGTCCCAATAAGTTGTGTATATAACCAATAAGTTGTGTTTACGACCAATTATGGCCCAATAAGGTGTGTTTAGTTGGGACCAATGAGTCCCACTAAGGTGTGTATATAACCAATACGTTGTATTTAGGACCAATTATGTCCCAATAAGGTATGTTTAGTAGGCAATGAGGGTTAGTTGGGACCAATGAGTCCATATAATGTGTGTGTATATAACCAATAAGTTGTGTTTAGGACTATTGATGGTCCAATAAGGTGTGTTTAGGGGCAATAAAGGTCAGTTGGGACTAATGAGTCCCAATAAGGTGTGTATCTAAATAATAAGCTATGTTTACGACAAATTATGGCCCAATAAGGTGTGTTTAGTAGGGAATGAGGGTTAGTTGGGACCAATGAGTCCCTATAAGGTGTGTGTATATAACCAATAAGTTGTGTTTAGAACCAATGATGGCCTAATAAGGTGTGTTTAGGGGCAATGAAGGTCAGTTGGGACTAATGAGTCCCAATAAGGTGTGTATCTAAATAATAAGCTATGTTTACGACAAATTATGGCCCAATAAGGTGTGTTTAGTTGGGACCAATGAGTCCCACTAAGGTGTGTATATAACCAATACGTTCTGTTTATGACCAATGATGGCCCAATAAGGTGTGTTTAGTAGGTATTGAGGGTCGGTTGGGACCAATAAGTCACAGTAAGGTGTGTATATAACCAATACTTTGTGTTTATGACCAATGATGGCCCAATAAAGTGTGTTTAATGGGCAATGAGGGTCGGTTGGGACCAATAAGTCCCAGTAAGGTGTGTATATAACAAATAAGTTGTGTCGAGGATCAATGATGGCCCAATAAGGTGTGTTTAGTTGGGATCAATGTTTCCCACTAAGGTGTGTCTATAACCAATACGTTGTGATTATGACCAATGATGGCCCAATAAGGTGTGTTTAGTGGGCAATGAGGGTCGGTTGGGACCAATAAGTCCCAGTAAGGTGTGTATATAACCAATAAGTTGTGTTAAGGACCAATGATGGCCCAATAAGGTGTGTTTAGGGGAATGAAGGTCAGTTGGGACCAATGAGTCCCAATAAGTTGTGTACATAACCAATAAGTTGTGTTTACGACCTATTATGGCCCAATAAGGTGTTTTTAGTTGGGACCAATGAGTCCCACTAAGGTGTGTATATAACCAATACGTTGTATTTAGGACCAATGATGGCCCAATAAGGTGTATTTAGTAGGGAATGAGGGTTAGTTGGGACCAATGAGTTCCTATAAGATGTGTGTATATAACCAATAAGTTTTGTTTAGGACCAATGATGGCCCAATAAGGTGTGTTTAGGGGCAATGAAGGTCAGTTGGGACCAATGAGTCCCAATAAGGTGTGTATCTAAACAATAAGTTATGTTTACGACAAATTATGGCCCAATAAGGTGTGTTTAGTTGGGACCAATGAGTCCCACTAAGGTGTGTATATAACCAATACGTTGTGTTTATGACCAATGATGGCCCAATAAGGTGTGTTTAGTAGGTAATGAGGGTCGGTTGGGACCAATAAGTCCCAGTAAGGTGTGTATATAACCAATACGTTGTGTTTATGACCAATGATGGCCCAATAAAGTGTGTTTAGTGGGCAATGAGGGTCGGTTGGGACCAATAAGTCCCAGTAAGGTGTGTATATAACCAATAAGTTGTGTTGAGGACCAATGATGGGCCAATAAGGTGTGTTTAGTTGGGACCAATGTTTCCCACTAAGGTGTGTATATAACCAATACGTTGTGATTATGACCAATGATGGCCTAATAAGGTGTGTTTAGTGGGCAATGAGGGTCGGTTGGGACCAATAAGTCCCAGTAAGGTGTGTATATAACCAATAAGTTGTGTTAAGGACCAATGATGGCCCAATAAGGTGTGTTTAGGGGAACGAAGGTCAGTTGGGACCAATGAGTCCCAATAAGTTGTGTATATAACCAATAAGTTGTGTTTACGACCAATTATGGCCCAATAAGGTGTGTTTAGTTGGGACCAATGAGTCCCACTAAGGTGTGTATATAACCAATACGTTGTATTTAGGACCAATGATGTCCCCATAAGGTATGTTTAGTAGGCAATGAGGGTTAGTTGGGACCAATGAGTCCCTATAATGTGTGTGTATATAACCAATAAGTTGTGTTTAGGACTAATGATGGTCCAATAAGGTGTGTTTAGGGGCAATGAAGGTCAGTTGGGACTAATGAGTCCCAATAAGGTGTGTATCTAAATAATAAGCTATGTTTACGACAAATTATGGCCCAATAAGGTTTGTTTAGTTGGGACCAATGAGTCCCACTAAGGTGTGTATATAACCAATACGTTCTGTTTATGACCAATGATGGCCCAATAAGGTGTGTTTAGTAGGTATTGAGGGTCGGTTGGGACCAATAAGTCACAGTAAGGTGTGTATATAACCAATACGTTGTGTTTATGACCAATGATGGCCCAATAAAGTGTGTTTAATGGGCAATGAGGGTCGGTTAGGACCAATAAGTCCCAGTAAGGTGTGTATATAACAAATAAGTTGTGTCGAGGATCAATGATGGCCCAATAAGGTGTGTTTAGTTGGGATCAATGTTTCCCACTAAGGTGTGTATATAACCAATACGTTGTGATTATGACCAATGATGGCCCAATAAGGTGTGTTTAGTGGGCAATGAGGGTCGGTTGGGACCAATAAGTCCCAGTAAGGTGTGTATATAACCAATAAGTTGTGTTAAGGACCAATGATGGCCCAATAAGGTGTATTTAGGGGAATGAAGGTCAGTTGGGACCAATGAGTCCCAATAAGTTGTGTATATATCCAATAAGTTGTGTTTACGACCAATTATGGCCCAATAAGGTGTTTTTAGTTGGGACCAATGAGTCCCACTAAGGTGTGTATATAACCAATATGATTATTTAGGACCAATGATGGCCCAATAAGGTGTATTTAGTAGGGAATGAGGGTTAGTTGGGACCAATGAGTTCCTATAAGATGTGTGTATATAACCAATAAGTTTTGTTTAGGACCAATGATGGCCCAATAAGGTGTGTTTAGGGGCAATGAAGGTCAGTTGGTACCAATGAGTCCCAATAAGGTGTGTATCTAAACAATAAGTTATGTTTACGACAAATTATGGCCCAATAAGGTGTGTTTAGTTGGGACCAATGAGTCCCACTAAGGTGTGTATATAACCAATACGTTGTGTTTATGACCAATGATGGCCCAATAAGGTGTGTTTAGTAGGTAATGAGGGTCGGTTGGGACCAATAAGTCCCAGTAAGGTGTGTATATAACCAATACGTTGTGTTTATGACCAATGATGGCCCAATAAAGTGTGTTTAATGGGCAATGAGGGTCGGTTGGGACCAATAAGTCCCAGTAAGGTGTGTATATAACCAATAAGTTATGTTGAGGACCAATGATGGCCCAATAAGGTGTGTTATTTGGGACCAATGTTGCCCACTAAGGTGTGTATATAACCAATACGTTGTGATTATGACCAATGATGGCCCAATAAGGTGTGTTTAGTGGGCAATGAGGGTCGGTTGGGACCAATAAGTTCCAGTAAGGTGTGTATATAACCAATAAGTTGTGTTAAGGACCAATAATGGCCCAATAAGGTGTGTTTAGGGGAATGAAGGTCAGTTGGGACCAATGAGTCCCAATAAGTTGTGTATATAACCAATAAGTTGTGTTTACGACCAATTATGGTCCAATAAGGTGTGTTTAATTTGCACCAATGAGTCCCACTAAGGTGTGTATATAACCAATACGTTGTGTTTAGGACTAATGATGGCCCAATAAGGTGTGTTTAGTAGGAAATGAGGGTTAGTTGGGACCAATGAGTCCCTATAAGGTGTGTTTATATAACCAATAAGTTGTGTTTAGGACCAATGATGGCCCAATAAGGTGTGTTTAGGGGAATGAAGGTCAGTTGGGACCAATGAGTCCCATTAAGTTGTGTATATAACCAATAA
>JBCNJP010000078.1:31726-70707 GCA_039602395.1 Deinandra increscens subsp. villosa | reverse complement strand
GACCAATGAGTCCCAATAAGTTGTGTATATAACCAATAAGTTGTGTTTACAACCAATTATGGCCCAATAAGGTGTGTTTAGTTGGGACCAATGAGTCCCACTAAGGTGTGTGTATAACCAATACGTTGTATTTAGGACTAATGATGGCCCAATAAGGTGTGTTTAGTAGTGAATGAGGGTTAGTTGGGACCAATGAGTCCCTATAAGGTGTGTATATATAACCAATAAGTTGTGTTTAGGACCAATGATGGCCTAATAAGGTGTGTTTAGGGGCAATGAAGGTCAGTTGGGACTAATGAGTCCCAATAAGGTGTGTATCTAAACAATAAGCTATGTTTACGACAAATTATGGCCCTATAAGGTGTGTTTAGTTGGGACCAATGAGTCCCACTAAGGTGTGTATATAACCAATACGTTCTGTTTTTGACCAATGATGGCCCAATAAGGTGTGTTTAGTAGGTATTGAGGGTCGGTTGGGACCAATAAGTCCCAGTAAGGTGTGTGTATAACCAATACGTTGTGTTTATGACCAATGATGGCTTTATAAAGTGTGTTTAGTGGGCAATGAGGGTCGGTTGGGACCAATAAGTCCCAGTAAGGTGTGTATATAACCAATAAGTTGTGTTAAGGACCAATGATGGCCCAATAAGGTGTGTTTAGGGGAATGAATGTCAGTTGGGACCAATGAGTCCCAATAAGTTGTGTACATAACCAATAAGTTTTGTTTACGACCAATTATGGCCCAATAAGGTGTGTTTAGTTGGGACCAATGAGTCCCACTAAGGTGTGTGTATAACCAATACGTTGTATTTAGGACCAATGATGGCCCAATAAGGTGTGTTTAGTAGGGAATGAGGGTTAGTTAGGACCAATGAGTCCCTATAAGGTGTGTGTATATAACCAATAATTTGTGTTTAGGACCAATGATGGCCTAATAAGGTGTGTTTAGGGGCAATGAAGGTCAGTTGGGACTAATGAGTCCCAATAAGGTGTGTATCTAAACAATAAGCTATGTTTACGACAAATTATGGCCCTATAAGGTGTGTTTAGTTGGGACCAATGAGTCCCACTAAGGTGTGTATATAACCAATACGTTGTGTTTATGACCAATGATGGCCCAATAAGGTGTGTTTAGTAGGTAATGAGGGTCGGTTGGGACCAATAAGTCCCAGTAAGGTGTGTATATAACCAATACGTTGTGTTTATGACCAATGATGGCCCTATAAAGTGTGTTTAGTGGGCAATGAGGGTCGGTTGGGACCAATAAGTCCCAGTAAGGTGTGTATATAACCAATAAGTTATGTTGAGGACCAATGATGGCCCAATAAGGTGTGTTTATTTGGGACCAATGTTTCCCACTAAGGTGTGTATATAACCAATACGTTGTGATTATGACCAATGATGGCCCAATAAGGTGTGTTTAGTGGGCAATGAGGGTCGTTTGGGACCAATAAGTCCCAGTAAGGTGTGTATATAACCAATAAGTTGTGTTTAAGACCAATGATGGCCCAATAAGGTGTGTTTAGGGGAATGAAGGTCAGTTGGTACCAATGAGTCCCAATAAGTTGTGTTTACGACCAATTATGGCCCAATAAGGTGTGTTTAGTTGGGACCAATGAGTCCCACTAAGGTGTG
This sequence comes from Deinandra increscens subsp. villosa, assembly GCA_039602395.1. Classification (NCBI taxonomy): domain Eukaryota; kingdom Viridiplantae; phylum Streptophyta; class Magnoliopsida; order Asterales; family Asteraceae; genus Deinandra; species Deinandra increscens. The sequence continues at coordinate 69,072 of JBCNJP010000078.1, read as the reverse complement.
TGTATAACCAATACGTTGTATTTAGGACCAATGATGGCCCAATAAGGTGTGTTTAGTAGGGAATGAGGGTTAGTTGGGACCAATGAGTCCCTATAAGGTGTGTGTATATAACCAATAATTTGTGTTTAGGACCAATGATGGCCTAATAAGGTGTGTTTAGGGGCAATGAAGGTCAGTTGGGACTAATGAGTCCCAATAAGGTGTGTATCTAAACAATAAGCTATGTTTACGACAAATTATGGCCCTATAAGGTGTGTTTAGTTGGGACCAATAAGTCCCACTAAGGTGTGTATATAACCAATACGCTGTGTTTATGACCAATGATGGCCCAATAAGGTGTGTTTAGTAGGTAATGAGGGTCGGTTGGGACCAATAAGTCCCAGTAAGGTGTGTATATAACCAATACGTTGTGTTTATGACCAATGATGGCCCTATAAAGTGTGTTTAGTGGGCAATGAGGGTCGGTTGGGACCAATAAGTCCCAGTAAGGTGTGTATATAACCAATAAGTTATGTTGAGGACCAATGATGGCCCAATAAGGTGTGTTTATTTGGGACCAATGTTTCCCACTAAGGTGTGTATATAACCAATACGTTGTGATTATGACCAATGATGGCCCAATAAGGTGTGTTTAGTGGGCAATGAGGGTCGTTTGGGACCAATAAGTCCCAGTAAGGTGTGTATATAACCAATAAGTTGTGTTTAAGACCAATGATTGCCCAATAAGGTGTGTTTAGGGGAATGAAGGTCAGTTGGGACCAATGAGTCCCAATAAGTTGTGTTTACGACCAATTATGGCCCAATAAGGTGTGTTTAGTTGGGACCAATGAGTCCCACTAAGGTGTGTGTATAACCAATACGTTGTATTTAGGACCAATGATGGCCCAATAAGGTGTGTTTAGTAGGGAATGAGGGTTAGTTGGGACCAATGAGTCCCTATAAGGTGTGTGTATATAACCAATAAGTTGTGTTTAGGACCAATGATGGCCTAATAAGGTGTGTTTAGGGGCAATGAAGGTCAGTTGGGACTAATGAGTCCCAATAAGGTGTGTATCTAAACAATAAGCTATGTTTACGACAAATTATGGCCCTATAAGGTGTGTTTAGTTGGGACCAATGAGTCCCACTAAGGTGTGTATATAACCAATACGTTGTGTTTATGACCAATGATGGCCCAATAAGGTGTGTTTAGTAGGTAATGAGGGTCGGTTGGGACCAATAAGTCCCAGTAAGGTGTGTATATAACCAATACGTTGTGTTTATGACCAATGATGGCCCTATAAAGTGTGTTTAGTGGGCAATGAGGGTCGGTTGGGACCAATAAGTCCTAGTAAGGTGTGCATATAACCAATAAGTTATGTTGAGGACCAATGATGGCCCAATAAGGTGTGTTTATTTGGGACCAATGTTTCCCACTAAGGTGTGTATATAACCAATACGTTGTGATTATGACCAATGATGGCCCAATAAGGTGTGTTTAGTGGGCAATGAGGGTCGTTTGGGACCAATAAGTCCCAGTAAGGTGTGTATATAACCAATAAGTTGTGTTTAAGACCAATGATGGCCCAATAAGGTGTGTTTAGGGGAATGAAGGTCAGTTGGGACCAATGAGTCCCAATAAGTTGTGTTTACGACCAATTATGGCCCAATAAGGTGTGTTTAGTTGGGACCAATGAGTCCCACTAAGGTGTGTGTATAACCAATACGTTGTATTTAGGACCAATGATGGCCCAATAAGGTGTGTTTAGTAGGTAATGAGGGTTAGTTGGGACCAATGAGTCCCTATAAGGTGTGTGTATATAACCAATAATTTGTGTTTAGGACCAATGATGGCCTAATAAGGTGTGTTTAGGGGCAATGAAGGTCAGTTGGGACTAATGAGTCCCAATAAGGTGTGTATCTAAACAATAAGCTATGTTTACGACAAATTATGGCCCTATAAGGTGTGTTTAGTTGGGACCAATAAGTCCCACTAAGGTGTGTATATAACCAATACGTTGTGTTTATGACCAATGATGGCCCAATAAGGTGTGTTTAGTAGGTAATGAGGGTCGGTTGGGACCAATAAGTCCCAGTAAGGTGTGTATATAACCAATACGTTGTGTTTATGACCAATGATGGCCCTATAAAGTGTGTTTAGTGGGCAATGAGGGTCGGTTGGGACCAATAAGTCCCAGTAAGGTGTGTATATAACCAATAAGTTATGTTGAGGACCAATGATGGCCCAATAAGGTGTGTTTATTTGGGACCAATGTTTCCCACTAAGGTGTGTATATAACCAATACGTTGTGATTATGACCAATGATGGCCCAATAAGGTGTGTTTAGTGGGCAATGAGGGTCGTTTGGGACCAATAAGTCCCAGTAAGGTGTGTATATAACCAATAAGTTGTGTTTAAGACCAATGATGGCCCAATAAGGTGTGTTTAGGGGAATGAAGGTCAGTTGGGACCAATGAGTCCCAATAAGTTGTGTTTACGACCAATTATGGCCCAATAAGGTGTGTTTAGTTGGGACCAATGAGTCCCACTAAGGTGTGTGTATAACCAATACGTTGTATTTAGGACCAATGATGGCCCAATAAGGTGTGTTTAGTAGGGAATGAGGGTTAGTTGGGACCAATGAGTCCCTATAAGGTGTGTGTATATAACCAATAAGTTGTGTTTAGGACCAATGATGGCCTAATAAGGTGTGTTTAGGGGCAATGAAGGTCAGTTGGGACTAATGAGTCCCAATAAGGTGTGTATCTAAACAATAAGCTATGTTTACGACAAATTATGGCCCTATAAGGTGTGTTTAGTTGGGACCAATGAGTCCCACTAAGGTGTGTATATAACCAATACGTTGTGTTTATGACCAATGATGGCCCAATATGGTGTGTTTAGTAGGTAATGAGGGTCGGTTGGGACCAATAAGTCCCAGTAAGGTGTGTATATAACCAATACGTTGTGTTTATGACCAATGATGGCCCTATAAAGTGTGTTTAGTGGGCAATGAGGGTCGGTTGGGACCAATAAGTCCCAGTAAGGTGTGTATATAACCAAAAAGTTATGTTGAGGACCAATGATGGCCCAATAAGGTGTGTTTAGTTGGGACCAATGTTTCCCACTAAGGTGTGTATATAACCAATACGTTGTGATTATGACCAATGATGGCGCAATAAGGTGTGTTTTGTGGGCAATGAGGGTCGGTTGGGACCAATAAGTCCCAGTAAGGTGTGTATATAACCAATAAGTTGTGTTTAGGACCAATGATGGCCCAATAAGGTGTGTTTAGGGGAATGAAGGTCAGTTGGGACCAATGAGTCCCAATAAGTTGTGTTTACGACCAATTATGGCCCAATAAGGTATTTTTAGTTGGGACCAATGAGTCCCACTAAGGTGTGTACATAACCAATACGTTGTATTTAGGACCAATGATGGCCCAATAAGGTGTATTTAGTAGGGAATGAGGGTTAGTTGGGACCAATGAGTTCCTATAAGATGTGTGTATATAACCAATAAGTTTTGTTTAGGACCAATGATGGCCCAATAAGGTGTGTTTAGGGGCAATGAAGGTCAGTTGGGACCAACGAGTCCCAATAAGGTGTGTATATAAACAATAAGTTATGTTAACGACAAATTATGGCCCAATAAGTTGTGTTTAGTTGGGACCAATGAGTCCCACTAAGGTGTGCATATAACCAATACGTTGTGTTTATGACCAATGATGGCCCAATAAGGTGTGTTTAGTAGGCAATGAGGGTCGGTTGGGACCAATAAGTCCCAGTAAGGTGTGTGTATAACCAATACGTTGTGTTTATGACCAATGATGGCCCTATAAAGTGTGTTTAGTGGGAAATGAGGGTCGGTTGGGACCAATAAATCCCAATAAGGTGTGTATATAACCAATAAGTTGTGTTAAGGACCAATGATGGCCCAATAAGGTGTGTTTAGGGGAATGAAGGTCAGTTGGGACCAATAAGTCCCAATAAGTTGTGTATATAACCAATAAGTTGTGTTTACGACCAATTATGGCCCAATAAGGTGTGTTTAGTTGGGACCAATGAGTCCCACTAAGGTGTGTGTATAACCAATACGTTGTATTTAGGACCAATGATGGCCCAATAAGGTGTGTTTAGTAGGGAATGAGGGTTAGTTGGGACCAATGAGTCCCTATAAGGTGTGTGTATATAACCAATAAGTTCTGTTTAGGACCAATGATAGCCTAATAAGGTGTGTTTAGGGGCAATGAAGGTCAGTTGGGACTAATGAGTCCCAATAAGATGTGTATCTAAACAATAAGCTATGTTTACGACAAATTATGGCCCTATAAGGTGTGTTTAGTTGGGACCAATGAGTCCCACTAAGGTGTGTATATAACCAATACGTTGTGTTTATGACCAATGATGGCCCAATAAGGTGTGTTTAGTAGGTAATGAGGGTCGGTTGGGACCAATAAGTCCCAGTAAGGTGTGTATATAACCAATACGTTGTGTTTATGACCAATGATGGCCCTATAAAGTGTGTTTAGTGGGCAATGAGGGTCGGTTTGGACCAATAAGTCCTAGTAAGGTGTGCATATAACCAATAAGTTATGTTGAGGACCAATGATGGCCCAATAAGGTGTGTTTATTTGGGACCAATGTTTCCCACTAAGGTGTGTATATAACCAATACGTTGTGATTATGACCAATGATGGCCCAATAAGGTGTGTTTAGTGGGCAATGAGGGTCGTTTGGGACCAATAAGTCCCAGTAAGGTGTGTATATAACCAATAAGTTGTGTTTAAGACCAATGATGGCCCAATAAGGTGTGTTTAGGGGAATGAAGGTCAGTTGGGACCAATGAGTCCCAATAAGTTGTGTTTACGACCAATTATGGCCCAATAAGGTGTGTTTAGTTGGGACCAATGAGTCCCACTAAGGTGTGTGTATAACCAATACGTTGTATTTAGGACCAATGATGGCCCAATAAGGTGTGTTTAGTAGGGAATGAGGGTTAGTTGGGACCAATGAGTCCCTATAAGGTGTGTGTATATAACCAATAATTTATGTTTAGGACCAATGATGGCCTAATAAGGTGTGTTTAGGGGCAATGAAGGTCAGTTGGGACTAATGAGTCCCAATAAGGTGTGTATCTAAACAATAAGCTATGTTTACGACAAATTATGGCCCTATAAGGTGTGTTTAGTTGGGACCAATAAGTCCCACTAAGGTGTGTATATAACCAATACGTTGTGTTTATGACCAATGATGGCCCAATAAGGTGTGTTTAGTAGGTAATGAGGGTCGGTTGGGACCAATAAGTCCCAGTAAGGTGTGTATATAACCAATACGTTGTGTTTATGACCAATGATGGCCCTATAAAGTGTGTTTAGTGGGCAATGAGGGTCGGTTGGGACCAATAAGTCCCAGTAAGGTGTGTATATAACCAATAAGTTATGTTGAGGACCAATGATGGCCCAATAAGGTGTGTTTATTTGGGACCAATGTTTCCCACTAAGGTGTGTATATAACCAATACGTTGTGATTATGACCAATGATGGCCCAATAAGGTGTGTTTAGTGGGCAATGAGGGTCGTTTGGGACCAATAAGTCCCAGTAAGGTGTGTATATAACCAATAAGTTGTGTTTAAGACCAATGATGGCCCAATAAGGTGTGTTTAGGGGAATGAAGGTCAGTTGGGACCAATGAGTCCCAATAAGTTGTGTTTACGACCAATTATGGCCCAATAAGGTGTGTTTAGTTGGGACCAATGAGTCCCACTAAGGTGTGTGTATAACCAATACGTTGTATTTAGGACCAATGATGGCCCAATAAGGTGTGTTTAGTAGGGAATGAGGGTTAGTTGGGACCAATGAGTCCCTATAAGGTGTGTGTATATAACCAATAAGTTGTGTTTAGGACCAATGATGGCCTAATAAGGTGTGTTTAGGGGCAATGATGGTCAGTTGGGACTAATGAGTCCCAATAAGGTGTGTATCTAAACAATAAGCTATGTTTACGACAAATTATGGCCCTATAAGGTGTGTTTAGTTGGGACCAATGAGTCCCACTAAGGTGTGTATATAACCAATACGTTGTGTTTATGACCAATGATGGCCCAATATGGTGTGTTTAGTAGGTAATGAGGGTCGGTTGGGACCAATAAGTCCCAGTAAGGTGTGTATATAACCAATACGTTGTGTTTATGACCAATGATGGCCCTATAAAGTGTGTTTAGTGGGCAATGAGGGTCGGTTGGGACCAATAAGTCCCAGTAAGGTGTGTATATAACCAAAAAGTTATGTTGAGGACCAATGATGGCCCAATAAGGTGTGTTTAGTTGGGACCAATGTTTCCCACTAAGGTGTGTATATAACCAATACGTTGTGATTATGACCAATGATGGCGCAATAAGGTGTGTTTTGTGGGCAATGAGGGTCGGTTGGGACCAATAAGTCCCAGTAAGGTGTGTATATAACCAATAAGTTGTGTTTAGGACCAATGATGGCCCAATAAGGTGTGTTTAGGGGAATGAAGGTCAGTTGGGACCAATGAGTCCCAATAAGTTGTGTTTACGACCAATTATGGCCCAATAAGGTGTTTTTAGTTGGGACCAATGAGTCCCACTAAGGTGTGTATATAACCAATACGTTGTATTTAGGACCAATGATGGCCCAATAAGGTGTATTTAGTAGGGAATGAGGGTTAGTTGGGACCAATGAGTTCCTATAAGATGTGTGTATATAACCAATAAGTTTTGTTTAGGACCAATGATGGCCCAATAAGGTGTGTTTAGGGGCAATGAAGGTCAGTTGGGACCAACGAGTCCCAATAAGGTGTGTATATAAACAATAAGTTATGTTTACGACAAATTATGGCCCAATAAGGTGTGTTTAGTTGGGACCAATGAGTCCCACTAAGGTGTGTATATAACCAATACGTTGTGTTTATGACCAATGATGGCCCAAAAAGGTGTGTTTAGTAGGTAATGAGGGTCGGTTGGGACCAATAAGTCCTAGTAAGGTGTGTATATAACCAATACGTTGTGTTTATGACCAATGATGGCCCAATAAGTTGTATTTAGTAGGGAATGAGGGTTAGTTGGGACCAATGAGTTCCTATAAGATGTGTGTATATAACCAATAAGTTTTGTTTAGGACCAATGATGGCCCAATAAGGTGTGTTTAGGGGCAATGAAGGTCAGTTGGGACCAACGAGTCCCAATAAGGTGTGTATATAAACAATAAGTTATGTTAACGACAAATTATGGCCCAATAAGTTGTGTTTAGTTGGGACCAATGAGTCCCACTAAGGTGTGCATATAACCAATACGTTGTGTTTATGACCAATGATGGCCCAATAAGGTGTGTTTAGTAGGCAATGAGGGTCGGTTGGGACCAATAAGTCCCAGTAAGGTGTGTGTATAACCAATACGTTGTGTTTATGACCAATGATGGCCCTATAAAGTGTGTTTAGTGGGAAATGAGGGTCGGTTGGGACCAATAAATCCCAATAAGGTGTGTATATAACCAATAAGTTGTGTTAAGGACCAATGATGGCCCAATAAGGTGTGTTTAGGGGAATGAAGGTCAGTTGGGACCAATGAGTCCCAATAAGTTGTGTATATAACCAATAAGTTGTGTTTACGACCAATTATGGCCCAATAAGGTGTGTTTAGTTGGGACCAATGAGTCCCACTAAGGTGTGTGTATAACCAATACGTTGTATTTAGGACCAATGATGGCCCAATAAGGTGTGTTTAGTAGGGAATGAGGGTTAGTTGGGACCAATGAGTCCCTATAAGGTGTGTGTATATAACCAATAAGTTCTGTTTAGGACCAATGATAGCCTAATAAGGTGTGTTTAGGGGCAATGAAGGTCAGTTGGGACTAATGAGTCCCAATAAGATGTGTATCTAAACAATAAGCTATGTTTACGACAAATTATGGCCCTATAAGGTGTGTTTAGTTGGGACCTATGAGTCCCACTAAGGTGTGTATATAACCAATACGTTGTGTTTATGACCAATGATGGCCCAATAAGGTGTGTTTAGTAGGTAATGAGGGTCGGTTGGGACCAATAAGTCCCAGTAAGGTGTGTATATAACCAATACGTTGTGTTTATGACCAATGATGGCCCATAAAGTGTGTTTAGTGGGCAATGAGGGTCGGTTGGGACCAATAAGTCCCAGTAAGGTGTGTATATAACCAATAAGTTGTGTTAAGGACCAATGATGGCCCAATAAGGTGTGTTTAGTTGGGACCAATGTTTCCCACTAAGGTGTGTATATAACCAATACGTTGTGATTATGACCAATGATGGCGCAATAAGGTGTGTTTTGTGGGCAATGAGGGTCGGTTGGGACCAATAAGTCCCAGTAAGGTGTGTATATAACCAATAAGGTGTGTTAAGGACCAATGATGGCCCAATAAGGTGTGTTGAGGGGAATGAAGGTCAGTTGGGACCAATGAGTCCCAATAAGTTGTGTATATAACCAATAAGTTGTGTTTACGACCAATTATGGCCCAATAAGGTGTGTTTAGTTGGGACCAATGAGTCCCACTAAGGTGTGTGTATAACCAATACGTTGTATTTAGGACCAATGATGGCCCAATAAGGTGTGTTTAGTAGGGAATGAGGGTTAGTTGGGACCAATGAGTCCCTATAAGGTGTGTGTATATAACCAATAAGTTATGTTTAGGACCAATGATGGCCTAATAAGGTGTGTTTAGGGGCAATGAAGGTCAGTTGGGACTAATGAGTCCCAATAAGGTGTGTATCTAAACAATAAGCTATGTTTACGACAAATTATGGCCCTATAAGGTGTGTTTAGTTGGGACCAATGAGTCCCACTAAGGTGTGTATATAACCAATACGTTGTGTTTATGACCAATGATGGCCCAATAAGGTGTGTTTAGTAGGTAATGAGGGTCGGTTGGGACCAATAAGTCCCAGTAAGGTGTGTATAGAACCAATACGTTGTGTTTATGACCAATGATGGCCCTATAAAGTGTGTTTAGTGGGCAATGAGGGTCGGTTGGGACCAATAAGTCCCAGTAAGGTGTGTATATAACCAATAAGTTGTGTTAAGGACCAATGATGGCCCAATAAGGTGTGTTTAGTTGGGACCAATGTTTCCCACTAAGGTGTGTATATAACCAATACGTTGTGATTATGACCAATGATGGCGCAATAAGGTGTGTTTAGTGGGCAATGAGGGTCGTTTGGGACCAATAAGTCCCAGTAAGGTGTGTATATAACCAATAAGTTGTGTTTAGGACCAATGATGGCCCAATAAGGTGTGTTTAGGGGAATGAAGGTCAGTTGGGACCAATGAGTCCCAATAAGTTGTGTATATAACCAATAAGTTGTGTTTACGACCAATTATGGCCTAATAAGGTGTGTTTAGTTTGGACCAATGAGTCCCACTAAGGTGTGTGTATAACCAATACGTTGTATTTAGGACCAATGATGGCCCAATAAGGTGTGTTTAGTAGGCAATGAGGGTTAGTTGGGACCAATGAGTCCCTATAAGGTGTGTGTATATAACCAATAAGTTGTGTTTAGGACCAATGATGGCCTAATAAGGTGTGTTTAGGGGCAATGAAGGTCAGTTGGGACCAATGAGTCCCAATAAGGTGTGTATCTAAACAATAAGTTATGTTTACGACAAATTATGGCCCAATAAGGTGTGTTTAGTTGGGACCAATGAGTCCCACTAAGGTGTGTATATAACCAATACGTTGTGTTTATGACCAATGATGGCCCAAAAAGGTGTGTTTAGTAGGTAATGAGGGTCGGTTGGGACCAATAAGTCCTAGTAAGGTGTGTATATAACCAATACGTTGTGTTTATGACCAATGATGGCCCAATAAAGTGTGTTTAGTGGGCAATGAGGGTCGGTTGGGACTAATAAGTCCCAGTAAGGTGTGTATATAACCAATAAGTTGTGTTGAGGACAATGATGGCCCAATAAGGTGTGTTTAGTTGGGACCAATGTTTCCCACTAAGGTGTGTATATAACCAATATGTTGTGATTATGACCAATGATGGCGCAATAAGGTGTGTTTAGTGGGCAATGAGGGTCGGTTGGGACCAATAAGTCCCAGTAAGGTGTGTATATAACCAATAAGTTGTGTTAAGGACCAATGATGGCCCAATAAGGTGTGTTTAGGGGAATGAAGGTCAGTTGGGACCAATGAGTCCCAATAAGTTGTGTATATAACCAATAAGTTGTGTTTACGACCAATTATGGCCCAATAAGGTGTGTTTAGTTGGGACCAATGAGTCCCACTAAGGTGTGTGTATAACCAATACGTTGTATTTAGGACTAATGATGGCCCAATAAGGTGTGTTTAGTAGGGAATGAGGGTTAGTTGGGTCCAATGAGTCCCTATAAGGTGTGTGTATATAACCAATAAGTTGTGTTTAGGACCAATGATGGCCTAATTAGGTGTGTTTAGGGGCAATGAAGGTCAGTTAGGACTAATGCGTCCATATAAGGTGTGTAAATAAACAATAAGCTATGTTTACGACAAATTATGGCCCTATAAGGTGTGTTTAGTTGGGACCAATGAGTCCCACTAAGGTGTGTATATAACCAATACGTTGTGTTTATGACCAATGATGGCCCAATAAGGTGTGTTTAGTAGGTAATGAGGGTCGGTTGGGACCAAAAAATCCCAGTAAGGTGTGTGTATAATCAATACGTTGTGTTTATGACCAATGATGGCCCTATAAAGTGTGTTTAGTGGGCAATGAGGGTCGGTTGGGACCAATAAGTCCCAGTAAGGTGTGTATATAACCAATAAGTTGTGTTAAGGACCAATGATGGCCCAATAAGGTGTGTTTAGGGGAATGAAGGTCAGTTGGGACCAATGAGTCCCACTAAGGTGTGTGTATAACCAATACGTTGTATTTAGGACTAATGATGGCCCAATAAGGTGTGTTTAGTAGGGAATGAGGGTTAGTTGGGACCAATGAGTCCCTATAAGGTGTGTGTATATAACCAATAAGTTGTGTTTAGGACCAATGATGGCCTAATTAGGTGTGTTTAGGGGCAATGAAGGTCAGTTAGGACTAATGCGTCCATATAAGGTGTGTAAATAAACAATAAGCTATGTTTACGACAAATTATGGCCCTATAAGGTGTGTTTAGTTGGGACCAATGAGTCCCACTAAGGTGTGTATATAACCAATACGTTGTGTTTATGACCAATGATGGCCCAATAAGGTGTGTTTAGTAGGTAATGAGGGTCGGTTGGGACCAAAAAATCCCAGTAAGGTGTGTGTATAATCAATACGTTGTGTTTATGACCAATGATGGCCCTATAAAGTGTGTTTAGTGGGCAATGAGGGTCGGTTGGGACCAATAAGTCCCAGTAAGGTGTGTATATAACCAATAAGTTGTGTTAAGGACCAATGATGGCCCAATAAGGTGTGTTTAGGGGAATGAAGGTCAGTTGGGACCAATGAGTCCCACTAAGGTGTGTGTATAACCAATACGTTGTATTTAGGACTAATGATGGCCCAATAAGGTGTGTTTAGTAGGGAATGAGGGTTAGTTGGGACCAATGAGTCCCTATAAGGTGTGTGTATATAACCAATAAGTTGTGTTTAGGACCAATGATGGCCTAATTAGGTGTGTTTAGGGGCAATGAAGGTCAGTTAGGACTAATGCGTCCATATAAGGTGTGTAAATAAACAATAAGCTATGTTTACGACAAATTATGGCCCTATAAGGTGTGTTTAGTTGGGACCAATGAGTCCCACTAAGGTGTGTATATAACCAATACGTTGTGTTTATGACCAATGATGGCCCAATAAGGTGTGTTTAGTAGGTAATGAGGGTCGGTTGGGACCAAAAAATCCCAGTAAGGTGTGTGTATAATCAATACGTTGTGTTTATGACCAATGATGGCCCTATAAAGTGTGTTTAGTGGGCAATGAGGGTCGGTTGGGACCAATAAGTCCCAGTAAGGTGTGTATATAACCAATAAGTTGTGTTAAGGACCAATGATGGCCCAATAAGGTGTGTTTAGGGGAATGAAGGTCAGTTGGGACCAATGAGTCCCAATAAGTTGTGTATATAACCAATAAGTTGTGTTTACGACCAATTATGGCCCAATAATGTGTGTTTAGTTGGGACCAATGAGTCCCATTAAGGTGTGTGTATAACCAATACGTTGTATTTAGGACCAATGATGGCCAAATAAGGTGTGTTTAGTAGGCAATGAGGGTTAGTTGGGACCAATAAGTCACTATTAGGTGTGTATATAACCAATAAGTTGTGTTTAGGACCAATGATGGCCTAATAAGGTGTGTTTAGGGGCAATGAAGGTCAGTTGGGACCAATGAGTCCCAATAAGTTGTGTATCTAAACAATAAGTTATGTTTACGACAAATTATGGCCCAATAAGGTGTGTTTAGTTGGGACCAATGAGTCCCACTAAGGTTTGTATATAACCAATACGTTGTGTTTATGACCAATGATGGCCCAAAAGGTGTGTTTAGTAGGTAATGAGGGTCGGTTGGGACCAATAAGTCCTAGTAAGGTGTGTATATAACCAATACGTTGTGTTTATGACCAATGATGGCCCAATAAAGTGTGTTTAGTGGGCAATGAGGCTCGGTTGGGACCAATAAGTCCCAATAAGGTGTGTATATAACCAATAAGTTGTGTTGAGGACCAATGATGGCCCAATAAGGTGTGTTTAGTTAGGACCAATGTTTCCAACTAAGGTGTGTATATAACCAATATGTTGTGATTATGGCCAACGATGGCGTAATAAGGTGTGTTTATTGGGCAATGAGGGTCGGTTGGGACCAATATGTCCCAGTAAGGTGTGTATATAACCAATAAGTTGTGTTAAGGACCAATGATGGCCCAATAAGGTGTGTTTAGGGGAATGAAGGTCAGTTGGGACCAATGAGTCCCAATAAGTTGTGTATATAACCAATAAGTTGTGTTTACGACCAATTATGGCCCAATAAGGTGTGTTTAGTTGGGACCAATGAGTCCCACTAAGGTGTGTGTATAACCAATACGTTGTATTTAGGACCAATGATGGCCCAATAAGGTGTGTTTAGTAGGGAATGAGGGTTAGTTGGGACCAATGAGTCCCTATAAGGTGTGTGTATATAACCAATAAGTTGTGTTTAGGACCAATGATGGCCCAATAAGGTGTGTTTAGTGGGCAATGAGGGTCGGTTGGGACCAATAAGTCCCAGTAAGGTGTGTATATAACCAATAAGTTGTGTTAAGGACCAATGATGGCCCAATAAGCTGTGTTTAGGGGAATGAAGGTCAGTTGGGACCAATGAGTCCCAATAAGTTGTGTATATAACCAATAAGTTCTGTTTACCACCAATTATGGCCCAATAAGGTGTTTTTAGTTGGGACCAATGAGTCCCACTAAGGTGTGTATATAACCAATACGTTGTATTTAGGACCAATGATGGCCCAATAAGGTGTATTTAGTAGGAAATGAGGGTTAGTTGGGACCAATGGATTCCTATAAGATGTGTGTAGGTAACCAATAAGTTTTGTTTAGGGCCAATGATGGCCCAATGAGGTGTGTTTAGGGGCAATGAAGGTCAGTTGGGACCAATGAGTCCCAATAAGGTGGGTATCTAAACAATAAGTTATGTTAACGACAAATTATGGCCCAATAAGGTGTGTTTAGTTGGGCACAATGAGTCCCACTAAGGTGTGTATATAACCACTACGTTGTGTTTATGACCAATGATGGCCCAATAAGGTGTGTTTAGTAGGTAATGAGGGTCGGTTGGGACCCATAAGTCCCAGTAAGGTGTGTGTATAACCAATATGTTGTGTTTATGACCAATGATGGCCCTATAAAGTGTGTTTAGTGGGCAATGAGGGTCGGTTGGGACCAATAAGTCCCAATAAGGTGTGTATATAACCAATAAGTTGTGTTAAGGACCAATGATGGCCCAATAAGGTGTGTTTAGGGGAATGAAGTTCAGTTGGGACCAATGAGTCCCAATAAGTTGTGTTTACGACCAATTATGGCCCAATAAGGTGTGTTTAGTTGGGTCCAATGAGTCCCACTAAGGTGTGTGTATAACCAATACGTTGTATTTAGGACCAATGATGGCCCAATAAGGTGTGTTTAGTAGGGAATGAGGGTTAGTTGGGACCAATGAGTCCCTATAAGGTGTGTGTATATAACCAATAAGTTGTGTTTAGGACCAATGATGGCCTAATAAGGTGTGTTTAGGAGCAATGAAGGTCTGTTGGGACTAATGAGTCCCAATAAGGTGTGTATCTAAACAATAAGCTATGTTTACGACAAATTATGGCCGTATAAGGTGTGTTTAGTTGGGACCAATGAGTCCCACTAAGGTGTGTATATATATAACCAATACATTCTGTTTATGACCAATGATGGCCCAATAAGGTGTGTTTAGTAGGCATTGAGGGTCGGTTAAGACCAATAAGTCCCAGTAAGGTGTGTATATAACCAATACGTTGTGTTTATGACCAATGATGGCCCAATAAAGTGTGTTTAATGGGCAATGAGGGTCCGTTGGGACCAATAAGTCCTAGTAAGGTGTGTATATAACCAATAAGTTGTGTTGAGGATCAATGATGGCCCAATAAGGTGTGTTTAGTTGGGATCAATGTTTCCCACTAAGGTGTGTATATAACCAATACGTTGTGATTATGACCAATGATGGCCCAATAAGGTGTGTTTAGTGGGCAATGAGGGTCGGTTGGGACCAATAAGTCCCAGTAAGGTGTGTATATAACCAATAAGTTGTGTTAAGGACCAATGATGGCCCAATAAGGTGTGTTTAGGGGAATGAAGGTCAGTTGGGACCAATGAGTCCCAATAAGTTGTGTATATAACCAATAAGTTGTGTTTACGACCAATTATGGCCCAATAAGGTGTTTTTAGTTGGGACCAATGAGTCCCACTAAGGTGTGTATATAACCAATACGTTGTATTTAGGACCAATGATGGCCCAATAAGGTGTATTTAGTAGGGAATGAGGGTTAGTTGGGACCAATGAGTTCCTATAAGATGTGTGTATATAACCAATAAGTTTTGTTTAGGACCAATGATGGCCCAATAAGGTGTGGTTTAGGGGCAATGAAGGTCAGTTGGGACCAATGAGTCCCAATAAGGTGTGTATCTAAACAATAAGTTATGTTTACGACAAATTATGGCCCAATAAGGTGTGTTTAGTTGGGACCAATGAGTCCCACTAAGGTGTGTATATAACCAATACGTTGTGTTTATGACCAATGATGGCCCAATAAGGTGTGTTTAGTAGGTAATGATGGTTGGTTGGGACCAATAAGTCCCAGTAAGGTGTGTGTATAACCAATACGTTGTGTTTATGACCAATGATGGCCCTATAAAGTGTGTTTAGTGGGCAATGAGGGTCGGTTGGGACCAATAAGTCCCAGTAAGGTGTGTATATACACAATAAGTTATGTTGAGGACCAATGATGGCCCAATAAGGTGTGTTTAGTTGGGACCAATGTTTCCCACTAAGGTGTGTATATAACCAATACGTTGTGATTATGACCAATGATGGCCCAATAAGGTGTGTTTAGTGGGCAATGAGGGTCGGTTGGGACCAATAAGTCCCAGTAAGGTGTGTATATAACCAATAAGTTGTGTTAAGGACGAATGATGGCCCAATAAGGTATGTTTAGGGGAATGAAGGTCAGTTGGGACCAATGAGTCCTAATAAGTTGTGTATATAACCAATAAGTTGTGTTAACGACCAATTATGGCCCAATAAGGTGTGTTTAGTTGGGACCAATGATTCCCACTAAGGTGTGTATATAACCAATGCGTTGTATTTAGGACCAATGATGGCCCAATACGGTGTTTTTAGTAGGCAATGAGGGTTAGTTGGGACCAATGAGTCCCTATAAGGTGTGTGTATATAACCAATAAGTTGTGTTTAGGACCAATGATGGCCCAATAAGGTGTGTTTAGGGGAATGAAGGTCAGTTGGGACCAATGAGTCCCAATAAGTTGTGTATATAACCAATAAGTTGTGTTTACGACCAATTATGGCCCAATAAGGTGTGTTTAGTTGGGACCAATGAGTCCTACTAAGGTGTGTGTATAACCAATACGTTGTATTTAGGACCAATGATGGCCCAATAAGGTGTGTTTAGTAGGGAATGAGGGTTAGTTGGGACCAATGAGTTCCTATAAGATGTGTGTATATAACCAATAAGTTTTGTTTAGGACCAATGATGGCCCAATAAGGTGTGGTTTAGGGGCAATGAAGGTCAGTTGGGACCAATGAGTCCCAATAAGGTGTGTATCTAAACAATAAGTTATGTTTACGACAAATTATGGCCCAATAAGGTGTGTTTAGTTGGGACCAATGAGTCCCACTAAGTTGTGTATATAACCAATACGTTATGTTTATGACCAATGATGGCCCAATAAGGTGTGTTTAGTAGGTAATGAGGGTTGGTTGGGACCAATAAGTCCCAGAAAGGTGTGTGTATAACCAATACGTTGTGTTTATGACCAATGATCGCCCTATAAAGTGTGTTTAGTGGGCAATGAGGGTCGGTTGGGACCAATAAGTCCCAGTAAGGTGTGTATATACACAATAAGTTATGTTGAGGACCAATGATGGCCCAATAAGGTGTGTTTAGTTGGGACCAATGTTTCCCACTAAGGTGTGTATATAACCAATACGTTGTGATTATGACCAATGATGGCCCAATAAGGTATGTTTAGTGGGCAATTAGGGTCGGTTGGGACCAATAAGTCCCAGTAAGGTGTGTATATAACCAATACGTTGTGTTTATGACCAATGATGGCCCAATAAAGTGTGTTTAATGGGCAATGAGGGTCCGTTGGGACCAATAAGTCCTAGTAAGGTGTGTATATAACCAATAAGTTGTGTTGAGGATCAATGATGGCCCAATAAGGTGTGTTTAGTTGGGATCAATGTTTCCCACTAAGGTGTGTATATAACCAATACGTTGTGATTATGACCAATGATGGCCCAATAAGGTGTGTTTAGTGGGCAATGAGGGTCGGTTGGGACCAATAAGTCCCAGTAAGGTGTGTATATAACCAGTAAGTTGTGTTAAGGACCAATGATGGCCCAATAAGGTGTGTTTAGGGGAATGAAGGTCAGTTGGGACCAATGAGTCCCAATAAGTTGTGTATATAACCAATAAGTTGTGTTTACGACCAATTATGGCCCAATAAGGTGTGTTTAGTTGGGACCAATGAGTCCCACTAAGGTGTGTGTATAACCAATACGTTGTATTTAGGACCAATGATGGCCCAATAAGGTGTGTTTAGTAGGGAATGAGGGTTAGTTGGGAGCAATGAGTCCCTATAAGGTGTGTGTATATAACCAATAAGTTGTGTTTAGGACCAATGATGGCCTAATAAGGTGTGTTTAGGGGCAATGAAGGTCAGTTGGGACCAATGAGTCCCAATAAGTTGTGTATATAACCAATAAGTTGTGTTAAGGACCAATGATGGCCCAATAAGGTGTGTTTAGGGGAATGAAGGTCAGTTGGGACCAATGAGTCCCAATAAGTTGTGTATATAACCAATAAGTTGTGTTTACGACCAATTATGGCCCAATAAGGTGTTTTTAGTTGGGACCAATGAGTCCCACTAAGGTGTGTATATAACCAATACGTTGTATTTAGGACCAATGATGGCCCAATAAGGTGTATTTAGTGGGGAATGAGGGTTAGTTGGGACCAATGAGTTCCTATAAGATGTGTGTATATAACCAATAAGTTTTGTTTAGGACCAATGATGGCCCAATAAGGTGTGTTTAGTAGGTAATGAGGGTCGGATGGGACCAATAAGTCCCAGTAAGGTGTGTGTATAACCAATACGTTGTGTATATGACCAATGATGGCCCTATAAAGTGTGTTTAGTGGGCAATGAGGGTCGGTTGGGACCAATAAGTCCCAGTAAGGTGTGTATATAACCAATAAGTTGTGTTAAGGACCAATGATGGCCCAATAAGGTGTGTTTAGTTGGGACCAATGTTTCCCCTAAGGTGTGTATATAACCAATACGTTGTGATTATGACCAATGATGGCCCAATAAGGTGTGTTTAGTGGGCAATGAGGGTCAGTTGGGACCAATAAGTCCCAGGTAACGTGTGTATATAACCAATAAGTTGTGTAAAGGACCAAAGATGGCCCAATAAGGTGTGTTTAGGGGAATGAAGGTCAGTTGGGACCAATGAGTCCCAATAAGTTGTTTATATAACCAATAAGTTGCGTTTACGACCAATTATGGCCCAATAAGGTGTGTTTAGTTGGGACCAATGAGTCCCACTAAGGTGTGTATATAACCAATACGTTGTATTTAGGACCAATGATGGCCCAATAAGGTGTGTTTAGTAGGCAATGAGGGTTAGTTGGGACCAATGAGTCCCTATAAGGTGTGTATATATAACCAATAAGTTGTGTTTAGGACCAATGATGGCCCAATAAGGTGTGTTTAGGGGAATGAAGGTCAGTTGGGACCAATGAGTCCCAATAAGTTGTGTTTACGACCAATTATGGCCCAATAAGGTGTGTTTAGTTTGGACCAATGAGTCCCACTAAGGTGTGTGTATAACCAATACGTTGTATTTAGGACCAATGATGGCCCAATAAGGTGTGTTTAGTAGGGAATGAGGGTTAGTTGGGACCAATGAGTCCCTATAAGGTGTGTGTATAAAACCAATAAGTTGTGTTTAGGACCAATGATGGCCTAATAAGGTGTGTTTAGGGGCAATAAAGGTCAGTTGGGACCAATGAGACCCAATAAGGTGTGTATCTAAACAATAAGTTATGTTTACGACCAATTATGGCCCAATAAGGTGTGTTTAGTTTGGACCAATGAGTCCCACTAAGGTGTGTGTATAACCAATACGTTGTATTTAGGACCAATGATGGCCCAATAAGGTGTGTTTAGTAGGGAATGAGGGTTAGTTGGGACCAATGAGTCCCTATAAGGTGTGTGTATAAAACCAATAAGTTGTGTTTAGGACCAATGATGGCCTAATAAGGTGTGTTTAGGGGCAATAAAGGTCAGTTGGGACCAATGAGACCCAATAAGGTGTGTATCTAAACAATAAGTTATGTTTACGACAAATTATGGCCCAATAAGGTGTGTTTAGTTGGGACCAATGAGTACCACTAAGGTGTGTATATAACCAATACGTTGTGTTTATGACCAATGATGGCCTAATAAGGTGTGTTTAGTAGGTAATGACGGTTGGTTGGGACCAATAAGTCCCAGTAAGGTGTGTGTATAACCCATACGTTGTGTTTATGACCAATGATGGCCCTATAAAGTGTGTTTAGTGAGCAATGATGGTCGGTTGGGACCAATAAGTCCCAGTAAGGTGTGTATATAACCAATAAGTTATGTTGAGGACCAATGATGGCCCAATAAGGTGTGTTTAGTTGGGACCAATGTTTCCCCTAAGGTGTGTATATAACTAATACGTTGTGATTAT
Source organism: Deinandra increscens subsp. villosa (assembly GCA_039602395.1). Taxonomy (NCBI): domain Eukaryota; kingdom Viridiplantae; phylum Streptophyta; class Magnoliopsida; order Asterales; family Asteraceae; genus Deinandra; species Deinandra increscens. Next base: position 49,610 of record JBCNJP010000078.1, on the reverse strand, counting down.
GACCAATGATGGCCCAATAAGGTGTGTTTAGTGGGCAATGAGGGTCAGTTGGGACCAATAAGTCCCAGTAAGGTGTGTATATAACCAATAAGTTGTGTAAAGGACCAATGATGGCCCAATAAGGTGTGTTTAGGGGAATGAAGGTCAGTTGGGACCAATGAGTCCCAATAAGTTGTGTATATAACCAATAAGTTGTGTTTACGACCAATTATGGCCCAATAAGGTGTGTTTAGTTTGGACCAATGAGTCCCACTAAGGTGTGTGTATAACCAATACGTTGTATTTAGGACCAATGATGGCCCAATAAGGTGTGTTTAGTAGGGAATGAGGGTTAGTTGGGACCAATGAGTCCCTATAAGTTGTGTGTATAAAACCAATAAGTTGTGTTTAGGACCAATGATGGCCTAATAAGGTGTGTTTAGGGGCAATAAAGGTCAGTTGGGACCAATGAGACCCAATAAGGTGTGTATCTAAACAATAAGTTATGTTTACGACAAATTATGGCCCAATAAGGTGTTTTTAGTTGGGACCAATGAGTACCACTAAGGTGTGTATATAACCAATACGTTGTGTTTATGACCAATGATGGCCCAATAAGGTGTGTTTAGTAGGTAATGAGGGTTGGTTGGGACCAATAAGTCCCAGTAAGGTGTGTGTATAACCAATACGTTGTGTTTATGACCAATGATGGCCCTATAAAGTGTGTTTAGTGGGCAATGATGGTCGGTTGGGACCAATAAGTCCCAGTAAGGTGTGTATATAACCAATAAGTTATGTTGAGGACCAATGATGGCCCAATAAGGTGTGTTTAGTTGGGACCAATGTTTCCCCTAAGGTGTGTATATAACCAATACGTTGTGATTATGACCAATGATGGCCCAATAAGGTGTGTTTAGTGGGCAATGAGGGTCAGTTGGGACCAATAAGTCCCAGTAAGGTGTGTATATAACCAATAAGTTGTGTAAAGGACCAATGATGGCCCAATAAGGTGTGTTTAGGGGAATGAAGGTCAGTTGGGACCAATGAGTCCTAATAAGTTGTTTATATAACCAATAAGTTGCGTTTACGACCAATTATGGCCCAATAAGGTGTGTTTAGTTGGGACCAATGAGTCCCACTAAGGTGTGTATATAACCAATACGTTGTATTTAGGACCAATGATGGCCCAATAAGGTGTGTTTAGTAGGCAATGAGGGTTAGTTGGGACCAATGAGTCCCTATAAGGTGTGTATATATAACCAATAAGTTGTGTTTAGGACCAATGATGGCCCAATAAGGTGTGTTTAGGGGAATGAAGGTCAGTTGGGACCAATGAGTCCCAATAAGTTGTGTATATAACCAATAAGTTGTGTTTACGACCAATTATGGCCCAATAAGGTGTGTTTAGTTTGGACCAATGAGTCCCACTAAGGTGTGTGTATAACCAATACGTTGTATTTAGGACCAATGATGGCCCAATAAGGTGTGTTTAGTAGGGAATGAGGGTTAGTTGGGACCAATGAGTCCCTATAATGTGTGTGTATATAACCAATAATTTGTGTTTAGGACCAATGATGGCCCAATAAGGTGTGTTTAGGGGCAATGAAGGTCAGTTGGGACTAATGAGTCCCAATAAGGTGTGTATCTAAACAATAAGCTATGTTTACGACAAATTATGGCCCAATAAGGTGTGTTTAGTTGGGACCAATGAGTCCCACTAAGTTGTGTATATAACCAATACGTTCTCTTTATGACCAGTGATGGCCCAACAAGGTGTGTTTAGTAGGTAATGAGGGTCGGTTGGGACCAATAAGTCCCAGTAAGGTGTGTATATAACCAATAAGTTGTGTTTACGACCAATGATGGCCCAATAAGGTGTGTTTAGGGGAATGAAGGTTAGTTGGGACCAATGAGTCCCAATAAGTTGTGTATATAACCAATAAGTTGTGTTTACGACCAATTATGGCCCAATAAGATGTTTTTAGTTGGGACCAATGAGTCCCACTAAGGTGTGTATATAACCAATACGTTGTATTTAGGACCAATGATGGCCCAATAAGGTGTGTTTAGTAGGGAATGAGGGTTAGTTGGGACCAATGAGTCCCTATAAGATGTGTGTATATAACCAATAAGTTTTGTTTAGGACCAATGATGGCCCAATAAGGTGTGTTTAGGGGAAATGAAGGTCAGTTGGGACCAATGAGTCCCAATAAGGTGTGTATCTAAACAATAAGTTATGTTTACGACAAATTATGGCCCAATAAGGTGTGTTTAGTTGGGACCAATGAGTCCCACTAAGGTGTGTATATAACCAATACGTTGTGTTTATGACCAATGATGGCCCAAAAAGGTGTGTTTAGTATGTAATGAGGGTCGGTTGGGACAATTAAGTCCCAGTAAGGTGTGTATATAACCAATACGTTGTGTTTATGACCAATGATGGCCCAATAAAGTGTGTTTAGTGGGCAATGAGGGTCGGTTGGGACCAATAAGTCCCAGTAAGGTGTGTATATAACCAATAATTTGTGTTGAGGACCAATGATGGCCCAATAAGGTGTGTTTAGTTGGGACCAATGTTTCCTACTAAGGTGTGTATATAACCAATACGTTGTGATTATGACCAATGATGGCCCAATAAGGTGTGTTTAGTGGGTAATGAGGGTCGGTTGGGACCAATAAGTCCCAGTAAGGTATGTATATAACCAATACGTTGTGTTTGTGACCAATGATGGCCCTATAAAGTGTGTTTAGTGGGCATTGAGGGTCGGTTGGGACCAATAAGTCCCAGTAAGGTGTGTATATAACCAATAAGTTATGTTGAGGACCAATGATGGCCCAATAAAGAGTGTTTAGTTGGGACCAATGTTTCCCACTAAGGTGTGTATATAACCAATACGTTGTGATTATGACCAATGATGGCCCAATAAGGTGTGTTTAGTGGGCAATGTGGGTCGGTTGGGACCAATAAGTCCCAGTAAGGTGTGTATATAACCAATAAGTTGTGTTAAGGACCAATGATGGCCCCATAAGGTGTGTTTAGGGGAATGAAGGTCAGTTGGGACCAATGAGTCCCAATAAGTTGTGTATATAACCAATAAATTGTGTTTACGACCAATTATGGCCCAATAAGGTGTGTTTAGTTGGGACCAATGAGTCCCACTAAGGTGTGTATATAACCAATACGTTGTATTTAGGACCAATGATGGCCCAATAAGGTGTGTTTAGTAGGCAATGAGGGTTAGTTGGGACCAATGAGTCCCTATAAGGTGTGTGTATATAACCAATAAGTTGTGTTTAGGACCAATGATGGCCCAATAAGGTGTGTTTAGGGGAATGAAGGTCAGTTGGGACCAATGAGTCCCAATAAGTTGTGTATATAACCAATAAGTTGTGTTTACGACCAATTATGGCCCAATAAGGTGTGTTTAGTTGGGACCAATGAGTCCCACTAAGGTGTGTGTATAACCAATACGTTGTATTTAGGACCAATGATGGCCCAATAAGGTGTGTTTAGTAGGGAATGAGGGTTAGTTGGGACCAATGAGTCCCTATAAGGTGTGTGTATATAACCAATAAGTTGTGTTTAGGACCAATGATGGCCTAATAAGGTGTGTTTAGGGGCAATGAAGGTCAGTTGGGACCAATGAGTCCCAATAAGGTGTGTATCTAAACAATAAGTTATGTTTACGACAAATTATGGCCCAATAAGGTGTGTTTAGTTGGGACCAATGAGTCCCACTAAGGTGTGTATATAACCAATACGTTGTGTTTATGACCAATGATGGCCCAAAAAGGTGTGTTTAGTAGGTAATGAGGGTCGGTTGGGACAATTAAGTCCCAGTAAGGTGTGTATATAACCAATACGTTGTGTTTATGACCAATGATGGCCCAATAAAGTGTGTTTAGTGGGCAATGAGGGTCGGTTGGGACCAATAAGTCCCAGTAAGGTGTGTATATAACCAATAAGTTGTGTTGCGGACCAATGATGGCCCAATAAGGTGTGTTTAGTTGGGACCAATGTTTCCCACTAAGGTGTGTATATAACCAATACGTTGTGATTATGACCAATGATGGCCCATTAAGGTGTGTTTAGTGGGTAATGCGGGTCGGTTGGGACCAATAAGTCCCAGTAAGGTTTGTATATAACCAATACGTTGTGTTTATGACCAATGATGGCCCTATAAAGTGTGTTCAGTGGGCAATGAGGGTTAGTTGGGACCAATGAGTCCTAATAAGGTGTGTATATAACCAATAAGTTGTGTTTACGACCAATTATGGCCCAATAAGGTGTGTTTAGTTGGGACCAATGAGTCCCACTAAGGTGTGTATATAACCAATACGTTGTGTTTAGGACCAATGATGGCCCAATAAAGTGTGTTTAGTGGGCAATGAGGGTCGGTTTGGACCAATAAGTCCTAGTAAGGTGTGTATATAACCAATAAGTTGTGTTGCGGACCAATGATGGCCCAATAAGGTGTGTTTAGTTGGGACCAATGAGTCCAAATAAGGTGTGTATATAACCAATAAGTTGTGTTTAGGACCAATGATGGCCCAATAAGGTGTGTTTAGTGGGTAATGAGGGTCGGTTGGGACCAATAAGTCCCAGTAAGGTGTGTATATAACCAATACGTTGTGATTATGACCAATGATGGCCCAATAAGGTGTGTTTAGTGGGCAATGAGGGTCGGTTGGGACCAATAAGTCCTAGTAAGGTGTGTATATAACCAATAAGTTGTGTTAAGGACCAATGATGGCCCCATAAGGTGTGTTTAGGGGAATGAAGGTCAGTTGGGACCAATGAGTCCCAATAAGTTGTGTATATAACCAATAAATTGTGTTTACGACCAATTATGGCCCAATAAGGTGTGTTTAGTTGGGACCAATGAGTCCCAGTAAGGTGTGTGTATAACCAATACGTTGTATTTAGGACCAATGATGGCCCAATAAGGTGTGTTTAGTAGGGAATGAGGGTTAGTTGGGACCAATGAGTCCCTATAAGGTGTGTGTATATAACCAATAAGTTGTGTTTAGGACCAATGATGGCCTAATAAGGTGTGTTTACGGGCAATGAAGGTCAGTTGGGACCAATGAGTCCCAATAAGGTGTGTATCTAAACAATAAGTTATGTTTACGACAAATTATGGCCCAATAAGGTGTGTTTAGTTGGGACCAATGAGTCCCACTAAGGTGTGTATATAACCAATACGTTGTGTTTATGACCAATGATGGCCCAAAAAGGTGTGTTTAGTAGGTAATGAGGGTCGGTTGGGACCAATTAAGTCCCAGTAAGGTGTGTATATAACCAATACGTTGTGTTTATGACCAATGATGGCCCAATAAAGTGTGTTTAGTGGGCAATGAGGGTCGGTTGGGACCAATAAGTCCCAGTAAGGTGTGTATATAACCAATAAGTTGTGTTGCGGACCAATGATGGCCCAATAAGGTGTGTTTAGTTGGGACCAATGTTTCCCACTAAGGTGTGTATATAACCAATACGTTGTGATTATGACCAATGATGGCCCAATAAGGTGTGTTTAGTGGGTAATGCGGGTCGGTTGGGACCAATAAGTCCCAGTAAGGTGTGTATATAACCAATACGTTGTGTTTATGACCAATGATGGCCCTATAAAGTGTGTTTAGTGGGCAATGAGGGTCGGTTGGGACCAATAAGTCCTAGTAAGGTGTGTATATAACCAATAAGTTATGTTGAGGACCAATGATGGCCCAATAAGGTGTGTTTAGTTGGGACCAATGTCTCCCACTAAGGTGTGTATATAACCAATACGTTGTGATTATGACCAATGATGGCCCAATAAGGTGTGTTTAGTGGGCAATGAGGGTCGGTTGGGACCAATAAGTCCTAGTAAGGTGTGTATATAACCAATAAGTTGTGTTAAGGACCAATGATGGCCCCATAAGGTGTGTTTAGGGGAATGAAGGTCAGTTGGGACCAATGCGTCCCAATAAGTTGTGTATATAACCAATAAATTGTGTTTACGACCAATTATGGCCCAATAAGGTGTGTTTAGTTGGGACCAATGAGTCCCAGTAAGGTGTGTGTATAACCAATACGTTGTATTTAGGACCAATGATGGCCCAATAAGGTGTGTTTAGTAGGGAATGAGGGTTAGTTGGGACCAATGAGTCCCTATAAGGTGTGTGTATATAACCAATAAGTTGTGTTTAGGACCAATGATGGCCTAATAAGGTGTGTTTACGGGCAATGAAGGTCAGTTGGGACCAATGAGTCCCAATAAGGTGTGTATCTAAACAATAAGTTATGTTTACGACAAATTATGGCCCAATAAGGTGTGTTTAGTTGGGACCAATGAGTCCCACTAAGGTGTGTATATAACCAATACGTTGTGTTTATGACCAATGATGGCCCAAAAAGGTGTGTTTAGTAGGTAATGAGGGTCGGTTGGGACAATTAAGTCCCAGTAAGGTGTGTATATAACCAATACGTTGTGTTTATGACCAATGATGGCCCAATAAAGTGTGTTTAGTGGGCAATGAGGGTCGGTTGGGACCAATAAGTCCCAGTAAGGTGTGTATATAACCAATAAGTTGTGTTGCGGACCAATGATGGCCCAATAAGGTGTGTTTAGTTGGGACCAATGTTTCCCACTAAGGTGTGTATATAACCAATACGTTGTGATTATGACCAATGATGGCCCAATAAGGTGTGTTTAGTGGGTAATGCGGGTCGGTTGGGACCAATAAGTCCCAGTAAGGTGTGTATATAACCAATACGTTGTGTTTATGACCAATGATGGCCCTATAAAGTGTGTTTAGTGGGCAATGAGGGTCGGTTGGGACCAATAAGTCCTAGTAAGGTGTGTATATAACCAATAAGTTATGTTGAGGACCAATGATGGCCCAATAAGGTGTGTTTAGTTGGGACCAATGTCTCCCACTAAGGTGTGTATATAACCAATACGTTGTGATTATGACCAATGATGGCCCAATAAGGTGTGTTTAGTGGGCAATGAGGGTCGGTTGGGACCAATAAGTCCTAGTAAGGTGTGTATATAACCAATAAGTTGTGTTAAGGACCAATGATGGCCCCATAAGGTGTGTTTAGGGGAATGAAGGTCAGTTGGGACCAATGAGTCCCAATAAGTTGTGTATATAACCAATAAATTGTGTTTACGACCAATTATGGCCCAATAAGGTGTGTTTAGTTGGGACCAATGAGTCCCACTAAGGTGTGTATATAACCAATACGTTGTATTTAGGACCAATGATGGCCCAATAAGGTGTGTTTAGTAGGCAATGAGGGTTAGTTGGGACCAATGAGTCCCTATAAGGTGTGTGTATATAACCAATAAGTTGTGTTTAGGACAAGATGGCCCAATAAGGTGTGTTTAGGGGAATGAAGGTCAGTTGGGACCAATGAGTCCCAATAAGTTGTGTATATAACCAATAAGTTGTGTTTGCGACCAATTATGGCCCAATAAGGTGTGTTTAGTTGGGACCAATGAGTCCCACTAAGGTGTGTGTATAACCAATACGTTGTATTTAGGACCAATGATGGCCCAATAAGGTGTGTTTAGTAGGGAATGAGGGTTAGTTGGGACCAATGAGTCCCTATAAGGTGTGTGTATATAACCAATAAGTTGTGTTTAGGACCAATGATGGCCTAATAAGGTGTGTTTAGGGGCAATGAAGGTCAGTTGGGACCAATGAGTCCCAATAAGGTGTGTATCTAAACAATAAGTTATGTTTACGACAAATTATGGCCCAATAAGGTGTGTTTAGTTGGGACCAATGAGTCCCACTAAGGTGTGTATATAACCAATACGTTGTGTTTATGACCAATGATGGCCCAAAAAGGTGTGTTTAGTAGGTAATGAGGGTCGGTTTGGGACCAATAAGTCCCAGTAAGGTGTGTATATAACCAATACGTTGTGTTTATGACCAATGATGGCCCAATAAAGTGTGTTTAGTGGGCAATGAGGGTCGGTTGGGACCAATAAGTCCTAGTAATGTGTGTATATAACCAATAAGTTGTGTTGAGGACCAATGATGGCCCAATAAAATGTGTTTAGTTGGGACGAATATTTCCCACTAAGGTGTGTATATAACCAATACGTTGTGATTATGACCAATGATGGCCCAATAAGGTGTGTTTAGTGGGCAATGAGGGTCGGTTGGGACCAATAAGTCCCAGTAAGGTGTGTATATAACCAATAAGTTATGTTAAGGACCAATGATGGCCCAATAAGGTGTGCTTAGGGGAATGGAGGTCAGTTGGGATCAATGAGTCCCAATAAGTTGTGTATATAACCAATAAGTTGTGTTTACGACCAATTATGGCCCAATAAGGTGTCTTTAGTTGGGACCAATGAGTCCCACTAAGGTGTGTATATAACCAATACGTTGTATTTAGGACCAATGATGGCCCAATAAGGTGTGTTTAGTAGGCAATGAGGATTAGTTGGGACCAATGAGTCCCTATAAAGTGTGTGTATATAACCAATAAGTTGTGTTTAGGACCAATGATGGCCCAATAAGGTGTGTTTAGGGGAATGAAGGTTAGTTGGGACCAATGAGTCTCAATAAGTTGTGTATATAACCAATAAGTTGTGTTTACAACCAATTATGGCCCAATAAGGTGTGTTTAGTTGGGACCAATGAGTCCCACTAAGGTGTGTATATAACCAATACGTTCTGTTTATGACCAATGATGGCCCAATAAGGTGTGTTTAGTAGGTAATGAGGGTCGGTTGGGACCAATAAGTCCCAGTAAGGTGTGTATATAACCAATAAGTTGTGTTGAGGATCAATGATGGCCCAATAAGGTGTGTTTAGTTGGGATCAATGTTTCCCACTAAGGTGTGTATATAAACAATACGTTGTGATTATGACCAATGATGGCCCAATAAGGTGTGTTTAGTGGGCAATGAGGGTCGGTTGGGACCAATAAGTCACAGTAAGGTGTGTATATAACCAATTAGTTGTGTTAAGGACCAATGATGGCCCAATAAGGTGTGTTTAGGGGAATGAAGGTCAGTTGGGACCAATGAGTCCCAATAAGTTGTGTATATAACCAATAAGTTGTGTTTACGACCAATTATGGCCCAATAAGGTGTTTTTAGTTGGGACCAATGAGTCCCACTAAGGTGTGTATATAACCAATACGTTGTATTTAGGACCAATGATGGCCCAATAAGGTGTGTTTAGTAGGCAATGAGGGTTAGTTTGGACCAATGAGTCCCTATAAGGTGTGTGTATATAACCAATACGTTGTGTTTATGACCAATGATGGCCCAATAAGGTGTGTTTAGTAGGTAATGAGGGTCGGTTGGGACCAATAAGTTCCAGTAAGGTGTGTATATAACCAATACGTTGTGTTTATGACCAATGATGGCCCTATAAAGTGTGTTTAGTGGGCAATGAGGGTCGGTTGGGACCAATAAGTCCAAGTAAGGTGTGTATATAACCAATAAGTTATGTTGAGGACCAATGATGGCCCAATAATGTGTGTTTAGTTGGACCAATGTTTCCCACTAAGGTGTGTATATAACCAATACGTTGTGATTATGACCAATGATGTCCCAATAAGGTGTGTTTAGGGGAATGAAGGTCAGTTGGGACCAATGAGTCCCAATAAGTTGTGTATATAACCAATAAGTTATGTTTACGACCAATTATGGCCCATTAAGGTGTGTTTAGTTGGGACCAATGAGTCCCACTAAGGTGTGTATATAACCATTACGTTGTATTTAGGACCAATGATGGCCCAATAAGGTGTGTTTAGTAGGCAACGAGGGTTAGTTGGGACCAATGAGTCCCTATAAGGTGTGTGTATATAACCAATAAGTTATGTTTAGGACTAATGATGGCCCAATAAGGTGTGTTTAGGGGCAATGAAGGTCAGTTGGGACCAATGTGTCCCAATAAGGTGTGTATCTAAACAATAAGTTATGTTTACGACAAATTATGGCCCAATAAGGTGTGTTTAGTTGGGACCAATGAGTCCCACTAAGGTGTGTATATAACCAATACGTTCTGTTTATGACCAATGATGGCCCAATAAGGTGTGTTTAGTAGGTAATGAGGTTCGGTTGGGACCAATAAGTCCCAGTAAGGTGTGTATATAACCAATACGTTGTGTTTATGACCAATGATGGCCCTATAAAGTGTGTTTAGTGGGCAATGAGGGTCGGTTGGGACCAATAAGTCCCAGTAAGGTGTGTATATAACCAATAAGTTATGTTGAGGACCAATGATGGCCCAATAATGTGTGTTTAGTTGGGACCAATGTTTCCCACTAAGGTGTGTATATAACCAATACGTTGTGATTATGACCAATGATGGCCCAATAAGGTGTGTTTAGTGGGAAATGAGGGTCGGTTGGGACCAATAAGTCCCAGTAAGGTGTGTATATAACCAATAAGTTGTGTTAAGGACCAATGATGGCCCAATAAGGTGTGTTTAGGGGAATGAAGGTCAGTTGGGACCTATGAGTCCCAATAAGTTGTGTATATAACCAATAAGTTGTGTTTACGACCAATTATGGCCCAATAAGGTGTGTTTAGTTGGGACCAATGAGTCCCACTAAGGTGTGTATATAACCATTACGTTGTATTTAGGACCAATGATGGCCCAATAAGGTGTGTTTAGTAGGCAATGAGGGTTAGTTGGGACCAATGAGTCCCTATAAGGTGTGTGTATATAACCAATAAGTTGTGTTTAGGACCAATGATGGCCCAATAAGGTGTGTTTAGGGGCAATGAAGGTCAGTTGGGACCAATGTGTCCCAATAAGGTGTGTATCTAAACAATAAGTTATGTTTACGACAAATTATGGCCCAATAAGGTGTGTTTAGTTAGGACCAATGAGTCCCACTAAGGTGTGTATATAACCAATACGTTGTGATTATGACCAATGATGGCCCAATAAGGTGTGTTTAGTGGGAAATGAGGGTCGGTTGGGACCAATAAGTCCCAGTAAGGTGTGTATATAACCAATAAATTGTGTTAAGGACCAATGATGGCCCAATAAGGTGTGTTTAGGGGAATGAAGGTCAGTTGGGACCAATGAGTCCCAATAAGTTGTGTATATAACCAATAAGTTGTGTTTACGACCAATTATGGCCCAATAAGGTGTGTTTAGTTGGGACCAATGAGTCCCACTAAGGTGTGTATATAACCATTACGTTGTATTTAGGACCAATGATGGCCCAATAAGGTGTGTTTAGTAGGCAATGAGGGTTAGTTGGGACCAATGAGTCCCTATAAGGTGTGTGTATATAACCAATAAGTTGTGTTTAGGACCAATGATGGCCCAATAAGGTGTGTTTAGGGGCAATGAAGGTCAGTTGGGACCAATGTGTCCCAATAAGGTGTGTATCTAAACAATAAGTTATGTTTACGACAAATTATGGCCCAATAAGGTGTGTTTAGTTAGGACCAATGAGTCCCACTAAGGTGTGTATATAACCAATACGTTCTGTTTATGACCAATGATGGCCCAATAAGGTGTGTTTAGTAGGTAATGAGGTTCGGTTGGGACCAATAAGTCCCAGTAAGGTGTGTATATAACCAATACGTTGTGTTTATGACCAATGATGGCCCAATAAAGTGTCTTTAGTGGGCAATGAGGGTCGGTTGGGACCAATAAGTCCTAGTAAGGTGTGTATATAACCAATAAGTTGTGTTGAGGATCAATGATGGCCCAATAAGGTGTGTTTAGTTGGGATCAATGTTTCCCACTAAGGTGTGTATATAACCAATACGTTGTGATTATGACCAATGATGGCCCAATAAGGTGTGTTTAGTGGGCAATGAGGGTCGGTTGGGACCAATAAGTCACAGTAAGGTGTGTATATAACCAATTAGTTGTGTTAAGGACCAATGATGGCCCAATAAGGTGTGTTTAGGGGAATGAAGGTCAGTTGGGACCAATGAGTCCCAATAAGTTGTGTATATAACCAATAAGTTGTGTTTACGACCAATTATGGCCCAATAAGGTGTTTTTAGTTGGGACCAATGAGTCCCACTAAGGTGTGTATATAACCAATACGTTGTATTTAGGACCAATGATGGCCCAATAAGGTGTGTTTAGTAGGCAATGAGGGTTAGTTGGGACCAATGAGTCCCTATAAGGTGTGTGTATATAACCAATACGTTGTGTTTATGACCAATGATGGCCCAATAAGGTGTGTTTAGTAGGTAATAAGGGTCGGTTGCGACCAATAAGTTCCAGTAAGGTGTGTATATAACCAATACGTTGTGTTTATGACCAATGATGGCCCTATAAAGTGTGTTTAGTGGGCAATGAGGGTCGGTTGGGACCAATAAGTCCAAGTAAGGTGTGTATATAACCAATAAGTTATGTTGAGGACCAATGATGGCCCAATAATGTGTGCTTAGTTGGACCAATGTTTCCCACTAAGGTGTGTATATAACCAATACGTTGTGATTATGACCAATGATGGCCCAATAAGGTGTGTTTAGGGGAATGAAGGTCAGTTGGGACCAATGAGTCCCAATAAGTTGTGTATATAACCAATAAGTTCTGTTTACGACCAATTATGGCCCATTAAGGTGTGTTTAGTTGGGACCAATGAGTCCCACTAAGGTGTGTATATAACCATTACGTTGTATTTAGGACCAATGATGGCCCAATAAGGTGTGTTTAGTAGGGAATGAGGGTTAGTTGGGACCAATGAGTCCCTATAAGGTGTGTGTATATAACCAATAAGTTGTGTTTAGGACCAATGATGGCCCAATAAGTGTGTTTAGGGGCAATGAAGGTCAGTTGGGACCAATGTGTCCCAATAAGGTGTGTATCTAAACAATAAGTTATGTTTACGACAAATTATGGCCCAATAAGGTGTGTTAAGTTGGGACCAATGAGTCCCGCTAAGGTGTGTATATAACCAATACGTTCTGTTTATGACCAATGATGGCCCAATAAGGTGTGTTTAGTAGGTAATGAGGTTCGGTTGGGACCAATAAGTCCCAGTAAGGTGTGTATATAACCAATACGTTGTGTTTATGACCAATGATGGGCCTATAAAGTGTGTTTAGTGGGCAATGAGGGTCGGTTGGGACCAATAAGTCCCAGTAAGGTGTGTATATAACCAATAAGTTATGTTGAGGACCAATGATGGCCCAATAATGTGTGTTTAGTTGGGACCAATGTTCCCCACTAAGGTGTGTATATAACCAATACGTTGTGTTTATGACCAATGATGGCCCAATAAAGTGTCTTTAGTGGGCAATGAGGGTCGGTTGGGACCAATAAGTCTTAGTAAGGTGTGTATATAACCAATAAGTTGTGTTGAGGATCAATGATGGCCCAATAAGGTGTGTTTAGTTGGGATCAATGTTTCCCACTAAGGTGTGTATATAACCAATACGTTGTGATTATGACCAATGATGGCCCAATAAGGTGTGTTTAGTGGGCAATGAGGGTCGGTTGGGACCAATAAGTCCCAGTAAGGTGTGTATATAACCAATTAGTTGTGTTAAGGACCAATGATGGCCCAATAAGGTGTGTTTAGGGGAATGAAGGTCAGTTGGGACCAATGAGTCCCAATAAGTTATGAATATAACCAATAAGTTGTGTTTACGACCAATTATGGCCCAATAAGGTGTTTTAGTTGGGACCAATGAGTCCCACTAAGGCGTGTATATAACCAATACGTTGTATATAGGACCAATGATGGCCCAATAAGGTGTGCTTAGTAGCGAATGAGGGTTAGTTAGGACCAATGATGGCCCAATATGGTGTGTTTAGGGGCAATGAAGGTCAGTTGGGACCAATGAGTCCCAATAAGGTGTGTATCTAAACAATAAGTTATGTTTACGACAAATTATGGCCCAATAAGGTGTGTTTAGTTGGGACAAATGAGTCCCACTAAGGTGTGTATATAACCAATACGTTGTGTTTATGACCAATGATGGCCCAATAAGGTGTGTTTAGTAGGTAATGAGGGTCGGTTAGGACCAATAAGTCCCAATAAGGTGTGTACATAACCAATACGTTGTGTTTATGACCAATGATGGCCCTATAAAGTGTGTTTTAGTGGGCAATGAGGGTCGGTTGGGACCAATAAGTCCCAGTAAGGTGTGTATATAACCAATAAGTTGTGTTGAGGATCAATGATGGCCCAATAAGGTGTGTATAGTTGGGACCAATGTTTCCCACTAAGGTGTGTATATAACCAATACGTTGTGATTATGACCAATGACGGCCCAATAAGGTGTGTTTAGTGGGCAATAAAGGTGGTTGGGACCAATAAGTCCCAGTAAGGTGTGTATATAACCAATAAGTTGTGTTAAGGACCAATGATGGCCCAATAAGGTGTGTTTAGGGGAATGAAGGTCAGTTGGGACCAATGAGTCCCAATAAGTTGTGTATATAACCAATAAGTTGTGTTTACGACCAATTATGGCCCAATAAGGTGTTTTTAGTTGGGACCAATGAGTCCCACTAAGGTGTGTATATAACCAATACGTTGTATTTAGGACCAATGATGGCCCAATAAGGTGTGTTTAGTAGGCAATGAGGGTTAGTTGGGACCAATGAGTCCCTATAAGGTGTGTGTATATAACCAATACGTTGTGTTTATGACCAATGATGGCCCAGTAAGGTGTGTTTAGTAGGTAATGAGGGTCGGTTGCGACCAATAAGTTCCAGTAAGGTGTGTATATAACCAATACGTTGTGTTTATGACCAATGATGGCCCTATAAAGTGTGTTTAGTGGGCAATGAGGGTCGGTTGGGACCAATAAGTCCAAGTAAGGTGTGTATATAACCAATAAGTTATGTTGAGGACCAATGATGGCCCAATAATGTGTGCTTAGTTGGACCAATATTTCCCACTAAGGTGTGTATATAACCAATACGTTGTGATTATGACCAATGATGGCCCAATAAGGTGTGTTTAGGGGAATGAAGGTCAGTTGGGACCAATGAGTCCCAATAAGTTGTGTATATAACCAATAAGTTATGTTTACGACCAATTATGGCCCATTAAGGTGTGTTTAGTTGGGACCAATGAGTCCCACTAAGGTGTGTATATAACCATTACGTTGTATTTAGGACCAATGATGGCCCAATAAGGTGTGTTTAGTAGGGAATGAGGGTTAGTTGGGACCAATGAGTCCCTATAAGGTGTGTGTATATAACCAATAAGTTGTGTTTAGGACCAATGATGGCCCAATAAGGTGTGTTTAGGGGCAATGAAGGTCAGTTGGGACCAATGTGTCCCAATAAGGTGTGTATCTAAACAATAAGTTATGTTTACGACAAATTATGGCCCAATAAGGTGTGTTAAGTTGGGACCAATGAGTCCCGCTAAGGTGTGTATATAACCAATACGTTCTGTTTATGACCAATGATGGCCCAATAAGGTGTGTTTAGTAGGTAATGAGGTTCGGTTGGGACCAATAAGTCCGAGTAAGGTGTGTATATAACCAATACGTTGTGTTTATGACCAATGATGGGCCTATAAAGTGTGTTTAGTGGGCAATGAGGGTCGGTTGGGACCAATAAGTCCCAGTAAGGTGTGTATATAACCAATAAGTTATGTTGAGGACCAATGATGGCCCAATAATGTGTGTTTAGTTGGGACCAATGTTCCCCCCTAAGGTGTGTATATAACCAATACGTTGTGTTTATGACCAATGATGGCCCAATAAAGTGTCTTTAGTGGGCAATGAGGGTCGGTTGGGACCAATAAGTCCTAGTAAGGTGTGTATATAACCAATAAGTTGTGTTGAGGATCAATGATGGCCCAATAAGGTGTGTTTAGTTGGGATCAATGTTTCCCACTAAGGTGTGTATATAACCAATACGTTGTGATTATGACCAATGATGGCCCAATAAGGTGTGTTTAGTGGGCAATGAGGGTCGGTTGGGACCAATAAGTCCCAGTAAGGTGTGTATATAACCAATTAGTTGTGTTAAGGACCAATGATGGCCCAATAAGGTGTGTTTAGGGGAATGAAGGTCAGTTGGGACCAATGAGTCCCAATAAGTTATGTATATAACCAACAAGTTGTGTTTACGACCAATTATGGCCCAATAAGGTGTTTTAGTTGGGACCAATGAGTCCCACTAAGGCGTGTATATAACCAATACGTTGTATATAGGACCAATGATGGCCCAATAAGGTGTGCTTAGTAGCGAATGAGGGTTAGTTAGGACCAATGATGGCCCAATATGGTGTGTTTAGGGGCAATGAAGGTCAGTTGGGACCAATGAGTCCCAATAAGGTGTGTATCTAAACAATAAGTTATGTTTACGACAAATTATGGCCCAATAAGGTGTGTTTAGTTGGGACAAATGAGTCCCACTAAGGTGTGTATATAACCAATACGTTGTGTTTATGACCAATGATGGCCCAATAAGGTGTGTTTAGTAGGTAATGAGGGTCGGTTAGGACCAATAAGTCCCAATAAGGTGTGTACATAACCAATACGTTGTGTTTATGACCAATGATGGCCCTATAAAGTGTGTTTTAGTGGGCAATGAGGGTCGGTTGGGACCAATAAGTCCCAGTAAGGTGTGTATATAACCAATAAGTTGTGTTGAGGATCAATGATGGCCCAATAAGGTGTGTTTAGTTGGGACCAATGTTTCCCACTAAGGTGTGTATATAACCAATACGTTGTGATTATGACCAATGACGGCCCAATAAGGTGTGTTTAGTGGGCAATAAAGGTGGTTGGGACCAATAAGTCCCAGTAAGGTGTGTATATAACCAATAAGTTGTGTTAAGGACCAATGATGGCCCAATAAGGTGTGTTTAGGGGAATGAAGGTCAGTTGGGACCAATGAGTCCCAATAAGTTGTGTATATAACCAATAAGTTGTGTTTACGACCAATTATGGCCCAATAAGGTGTGTTTAGTTGGGACCAATGAGTCCCACTAAGGTGTGTATATAACCATTACGTTGTATTTAGGACCAATGATGGCCCAATAAGGTGTGTTTAGTAGGCAATGAGGGTTAGTTGGGACCAATGAGTCCCTATAAGGTGTGTGTATATAACCAATAAGTTGTGTTTACGACCAATTATGGCCCAATAAGGTGTGTTTAGGGGCAATGAAGGTCAGTTGGGACCAATGTGTCCCAATAAGGTGTGTATCTAAACAATAAGTTATGTTTACGACAAATTATGGCCCAATAAGGTGTGTTTAGTTGGGACCAATGAGTCCCACTAAGGTGTGTATATAACCAATACGTTCTGTTTATGACCAATGATGGCCCAATAAGGTGTGTTTAGTAGGTAATGAGGTTCGGTTGGGACCAATAAGTCCCAGTAAGGTGTGTATATAACCAATACGTTGTGTTTATGACCAATGATGGCCCAATAAAGTGTCTTTAGTGGGCAATGAGGGTCGGTTGGGACCAATAAGTCCTAGTAAGGTGTGTATATAACCAATAAGTTGTGTTGAGGATCAATGATGGCCCAATAAGGTGTGTTTAGTTGGGATCAATGTTTCCCACTAAGGTGTGTATATAACCAATACGTTGTGATTATGACCAATGATGGCCCAATAAGGTGTGTTTAGTGGGCAATGAGGGTCGGTTGGGACCAATAAGTCACAGTAAGGTGTGTATATAACCAATTAGTTGTGTTAAGGACCAATGATGGCCCAATAAGGTGTGTTTAGGGGAATGAAGGTCAGTTGGGACCAATGAGTCCCAATAAGTTGTGTATATAACCAATAAGTTGTGTTTACGACCAATTATGGCCCAATAAGGTGTTTTTAGTTGGGACCAATGAGTCCCACTAAGGTGTGTATATAACCAATACGTTGTATTTAGGACCAATGATGGCCCAATAAGGTGTGTTTAGTAGGCAATGAGGGTTAGTTGGGACCAATGAGTCCCTATAAGGTGTGTGTATATAACCAATAAGTTGTGTTTAGGACCAATGA
>JBCNJP010000078.1:14207-31226 GCA_039602395.1 Deinandra increscens subsp. villosa | reverse complement strand
TTGTCGTAAACATAACTTATTGTTTAGATACACACCTTATTGGGACTCATTGGTCCCAACTGACCCTCATTACCTACTAAACACACCTTATTGGGCCATCATTGGTCCTAAACACACTTATTGGTTATATACACAACTTATTAAGACTCATTGGTCCCAACTGACCTTCATTCCCCTAAACACACCTTATTGGGCCATCATTGGTCCTAAACACAACTTATTGGTTATATACACACACCTTATAGGGACTCATTGGTCCCAACTAACCCTCATTGCCTACTAAACACACCTTATTGGGACATCATTGGTCCTAAATACAACGTATTGGTTATATACACACCTTAGTGGGACTCATTAGTCTCAACTAAACACACCTTATTGGGCCATAATTGGTCGTAAACACAACTTATTGGTTATATACACACCTTAGTGGGACTCATTGGTCCCAACTAAACACACCTTATTGGGCCATAATTTGTCGTAAACATAACTTATTGTTTAGATACACACCTTATTGGGACTCATTGGTCCCAACTGACCCTCATTACCTACTAAACACACCTTATTGGGCCATCATTGGTCCTAAACACACTTATTGGTTATATACACAACTTATTAAGACTCATTGGTCCCAACTGACCTTCATTCCCCTAAACACACCTTATTGGGCCATCATTGGTCCTAAACACAACTTATTGGTTATATACACACACCTTATAGGGACTCATTGGTCCCAACTAACCCTCATTGCCTACTAAACACACCTTATTGGGACATCATTGGTCCTAAATACAACGTATTGGTTATATACACACCTTAGTGGGACTCATTAGTCTCAACTAAACACACCTTATTGGGCCATAATTGGTCGTAAACACAACTTATTGGTTATATACACACCTTAGTGGGACTCATTGGTCCCAACTAAACACACCTTATTGGGCCATAATTTGTCGTAAACATAACTTATTGTTTAGATACACACCTTATTGGGACTCATTGGTCCCAACTGACCCTCATTACCTACTAAACACACCTTATTGGGCCATCATTGGTCCTAAATACAACGTATTGGTTATATACACACCTTAGTGGGACTCATTGGTCCCAACTAAACACATCTTATTGGGCCATAATTTGTCGTAAACATAACTTATTGTTTAGATACACACCTTATTGGGACTCATTGGTCCCAACTGACCTTCATTGCCCCTAAAAACACCTTATTGGGCCATCATTGGTCCTAAACAAAACTTATTGGTTATATACACACATCTTATAGGAACTCATTGGTCCCAACTAACCCTCATTCCCTACTAAATACACCTTATTGGGCCGTCATTGGTCCTAAATACAACGTATTGGTTATATACACACCTTAGTGGGACTCATTGGTCCTAACTAAAAACATCTTATTGGGCCATAATTGGTCGTAAACACAACTTATTGGTTATATACACAACTTATTGGGACTCATTGGTCCCAACTGACCTTCATTCCCCTAAACACACCTTATTGGGCCATCATTGGTCCTTAACACAACTTATTGGTTATATACACACCTTACTGGGACTTACTGGTCCCAACCGACCCTCATTGCCCACTAAACACACCTTATTGGGCCATTATTGGTCATAATCACAACGTATTGGTTATATACACACCTTAGTGGGAAACATTGATCACAACTTAACACACCTTATTGGGCTATCATTGAATTTCAACACAACTTATTGGTTATATACACACCTTACTGGGAGTTATTGGTCCCAACCGACCCTCATTGCCTACTAAACACACTTTATTAGGCCATCATTGGTCATAAACACAACGTATTGGTTATATACACACCTTACTGGGACTTATTGGTCCCAACCGACCCTCAATACCTACTAAACACACCTTATTGGGCCATCATTGGTCATAAACAGAACATATTGGTTATATACACACCTTAGTGGGACTCATTGGTCCCAACTAAACACACCTTATTGGGCCATAATTTGTCGTAAACATAGCTTATTGTTTAGATACACACCTTATTGGGACTCATTAGTCCCAACTGACCTTCATTGCCCCTAAACACACCTTATTGGGCCATCATTGGTCCTAAACACAACTTATTGGTTATGTACACACACATTATAGGGACTCATTGGTCCCAACTAACCCTCATTGCCTACTAAACACACCTTATTGGGCCATCATTGGTCCTAGATACAACGTATTGGTTATATACACACCTTAGTGGGACTCATTGGTCCCAACTAAACACACCTTATTGGGCCATAATTTGTCGTAAACATAACTTATTGTTTAGATACACACCTTATTGGGACTCATTGGTCCCAACTGACCTTCATATCCCCTAAACACACCTTATTGGGCCATCATTGGTCCTAAACAAAACTTATTGGTTATATACACACATCTTATAGGAACTCATTGGTCCCAACTAACCCTCATTCCCTACTAAATACACCTTATTGGGCCATCATTGGTCCTAAATACAACATATTGGTTATATACACACCTTAGTGGGACTCATTAGTCCTAACTAAAAACACCTTATTGGGCCATAATTGGTCGTAAACACAACTTATTGGTTATATACACAATTATTGGGACTCATTGGTCCCAACTGACCTTCATTCCCCTAAACACACCTTATTGGGCCATCATTGGTCCTTAACACAACTTATTGGTTATATACACACCTTACTGGGACTTATTGGTCCCAACCGACCCTCATTGCCCACTAAACACACCTTATTGGGCCATCATTGGTCATAATCACAATGTATTGGTTATATACACACCTTAGTGGGAAACATTGATCCCAACTTAACACACCTTATTGGGCCATCATTGATCCTCAACACAACTTATTGGTTTTATACACACCTTACTGGGACTTATTGGTCCCAACCGACCCTCATTGCCCACTAAACACATTTTATTAGGCCATCATTGGTCATAAACACAACGTATTGGTTATATACACACCTTACTGGGACTTATTGGTCCCAACCGACCCTCAATACCTACTAAACACACCTTATTGGGCCATCATTGGTCATAAACAGAACGTATTGGTTATATACACACCTTAGTGGGACTCATTGGTCCCAACTAAACACACCTTATTGGGCCATAATTTGTCGTAAACATAGCTTATTGTTTAGATACACACCT
The DNA here is from genome assembly GCA_039602395.1 of Deinandra increscens subsp. villosa. Taxonomy (NCBI): domain Eukaryota; kingdom Viridiplantae; phylum Streptophyta; class Magnoliopsida; order Asterales; family Asteraceae; genus Deinandra; species Deinandra increscens. Next base: position 28,031 of record JBCNJP010000078.1, on the reverse strand, counting down.
TATTGGGACTCATTAGTCCCAACTGACCTTCATTGCCCCTAAACACACCTTATTGGGCCATCATTGGTCCTAAACACAACTTATTGGTTATATACACACACATTATAGGGACTCACTGGTCCCAACTAACCCTCATTGCCTACTAAACACACCTTATTGGGCCATCATTGGTCCTAAATACAACGTATTGGTTATATACACACCTTAGTGGGACTCATTGGTCCCAACTAAACACATCTTATTGGGCCATAATTTGTCGTAAACTGTCAGGACCGATTTCACATCAAGAATCTCGATCTTGAGCAAGAACGAAGGTGAGATGAAGAAGGAGACGGGATGGAGAAGAATCAAAGATAAAACATGACAAGAAAATGAAAGATCAAACGATTCATTGATTATTGCTGAAAGATTACAACGAACCGAATGATTACAAAACTCGTCATAGGAAATCCATGGTGACTCTCTCTCTCTAGAATGATAGCTCACATCTCTCTAGAACATCCTTATTCATCTATTATTCATCATCTAACAAATGAAGCTATCCTTCCTATTTATAGAGAGCCCATGTGCTCACTAGCCCACTAACTAGCTAACACACATAAAATGAGCTAAATACAAATAAAACAAATGACATAATTATTATTAATTAAATCAAAGATGATTTAATCAATATGAAGCTTGACTCGCTCGAACCGATCTTCCGTTGACTTTTACGTTGACCGTTGACCCGAACGGTTGACTTTTCCAGAAAACGTCTTCGGTCCAAACTTGCAAGCCTCGAGCATCACAACCCACGTCTCTGAATCAAATCACAATGGATGCTTCAACCGAATTATTCGAGAATAGATTTGATGACGTCAGTCATACTTATTAAAAGTTCCAACAATTCCCCCTTGACTGACGCTTTCAAATCTGTCATACTGGTGAAGAACCGCTCTGTCGTGCATCTTCAAAGAATAACTGATAAACCGGAATCTTTCTGTTGTAAAGGTTCCCCCTTTGAATAAGCTTCTTCTGTTCTTGTTGCTCCAGTTGAGATCCAAGTGCTGCAGTTCACTCGGTTCACACGGTCGGATACAATACTAAGAATGCTGAACGTTGGAGTCAAAATCACAACAAACCGAATCAGATAAACCAATCAATCACTGAAAATGCTCCAACTTCAGATAATCGACCCGATAATCCAAATCCATAGAAGTTCCCCCTTTTCTCTAGATCCCTCTGAAAACATCCGATGCGGAAGCGGAAAATCAGATGCAGAGAGTGGAACCGTTCCGCTCAGTTCCGAAGAGAAAACGGTACAAAAATCCTGAAATCGGACAATCTTGCGAAAAACCGGAAGCCGGGTGCTGACAGTTGTGAATGATCCATGAATACTGAACTTGTTACGCGTGACTGGGTTGGATGCGAAAATAATGTCAAATCGGTGAAAAACTGAGATCCTGAGCGTAAACGCGAAATTTATTCATAACCGGAGCCTTCATAATTTTTGGTGAAGAAAATCGAGCTCGGAAAAATATTCCGTGAAGAATTCTGAGTCAACCGGTGCAATTTGGAATGAATCTGAGAAGACCGTAAATTTTATTCAAGTAACGGTCCTCCGTTAGAGATTTAACGGAATATTCCAATATTTAACTGAGATTCCAGTTAATTCGGTTAGATGACATCAGCGCTGCATCAGCTAAGCAACTTGAAGTGAGACATAACGAAACAGTTGCAGACTTAACCGAGAAGCGAAACCAATCCGTCAGTGGTCGTTAGCTAACGTGGCCTTGACGTCAACAAAAACAAGAAACCCGGTCGAACAAACGAAATAAATCCATGACCACTAAAATATTTTCAAAATTTCGTTTCGGCGTTATCTCGTTATTCTCGTAAAAAAAAATTGATGAGAAAAACCCCGCATTTAACGAAAAATAAAAAATTTGTTAGTGGTTTAAATCTCCAACAAAACCTTGATCCATGTGTAATTCCCTCAACCAATCAGATTTCAGCAATAAAAGACCATAATCCGTGTCAATTGAAATCCTCCAATCAGATTTGAGCTAACAAGAGCATCCAACAGTTGAGATAAAGGGGATCTAAGGGCTGTGAGGGCAGGATCCGAGTATATGGCGGCTGACCAATGAGAAATGGTCTGAGAAAGCACAAAGGTAAGATCCAACGGTATAGATCTAACCAATCTAACGGCTAGGACTGTGAATCCGCGTGAAATAGAGAAGGTCCAATGAGGGAGTGCCAGCAAAAAGACACACAACGGAGCTTTTAGTGATCTGGGACCCACGCGCCTTTTTCTCCAACCAATCACAGGGAGACAGCGATTTAAGGAATCCGACAAAGAGAGCCTCCCAACGGTTATCATTAAGCAGGTGGGGTCCATGCGCCTTTCCTTGAGCCAATAGGAATTCAACAACAGCTTGGTCAACCGACAAAGCTGAGAGAATGACATTCCCCGACAGCCAATCAACGAGAGGCACGTCACGACATTTCTTCTTCAGCATGCGAAACCCTAATCTGCCTGAAAATCACACCGGAATATCGAACCACCCGCCGGAAAACCGTATATCACCCATAACTCCCATAATTCTCGACCAAATTCGATGAATTTTATATCCCTGGACTCGTGAGCTCATCCTTTACAACCCTGTACGATCAAAATCGTCTGAAATTTATTTGAATAAAAACCCAGTTGTTGAGTTCAGTCGAGATCGCCAAAGTATGAGGTCGCCAAGGCATTATTCGAGGTCGCCAAGGGCATACACGAGGTCGCCAAGGCTTATTCGAGGTCGCCAGCTTATGAAATCGCCAAGAAGTAACTGAGATCGCCATGAACAATCTCGAAATCGCCAAGAAAAAGTTCAAACACACCCGAGGTCGCCAAGACAATCTTCAAGGACACTCGAGGTCGCCAAGAACATCTTCAAGTGATTTCCAGGTCGCCATGAACATCTTCAACAGCAGTGAGATCGCCAAGGCAATCTTCATAAAAATGAAGAACACCAAGAACACCGTGAAACACACACTACTGTGTGTTTCTCCAGATCTGCCCAAACCGTTGCGTTTCAGACAAAACCGATGCTCCCAATGGATCCAGAACGCGTTTTCCTTCAAGATTCATACTTTATTTCATCCAAAAACACTGATTAAAACACCAAAAAACTCAGAATCAAACTCGAAAAATCTTCAAAACCCCAAAAACGGGAAAACTCTAACAGTTTTATTTTTTCAGCTCAGATCTCGTATTTCTTCACAGATTTGAACATATGGAGCATGAAATCATCTCTAAATGAACCCAATAACAAGAATCTATCATCAGATTCATCCAGAAATCATCAATCAGCTCCAAAAATAAGAAAAAGATAGAAAAAGTCTCCAAAGTGGGTATTTCAATCAGCACCTCATTCAAGCTCAAAATCACAGATTCGAGTGACCAGATTCACGGTGAGATGAATCTGATCGGTACCCGCTCTGATACCATTTGTCAGGACCGATTTCACATCAAGAATCTCGATCTTGAGCAAGAACGAAGGTGAGATGAAGAAGGAGACGGGATGGAGAAGAATCAAAGATAAAACATGACAAGAAAATGAAAGATCAAACGATTCATTGATTATTGCTGAAAGATTACAACGAACCGAATGATTACAAAACTCGTCATAGGAAATCCATGGTGACTCTCTCTCTCTAGAATGATAGCTCACATCTCTCTAGAACATCCTTATTCATCTATTATTCATCATCTAACAAATGAAGCTATCCTTCCTATTTATAGAGAGCCCATGTGCTCACTAGCCCACTAACTAGCTAAAACACATAAAATGAGCTAAATACAAATAAAACAAATGACATAATTATTATTAATTAAATCAAAGATGATTTAATCAATATGAAGCTTGACTCGCTCGAACCGATCTTCCGTTGACTTTTACGTTGACCGTTGACCCGAACGGTTGACTTTTCCAGAAAACGTCTTCGGTCCAAACTTGCAAGCCTCAAGCATCACAACCCACGTCTCTGAATCAAATCACAATGGATTCTTCAACCGAATTATTCGAGAATAGATTTGATGGCGTCAGTCATACTTATTAAAAGTTCCAACATAAACGTAACTTATTGTTTAGATACACACCTTATTGGGTCTCATTGGTCCCAACTGACCCTCATTGCCTACTAAACACACCTTATTGGGCCATCATTGGTCCTAAATACAACGTATTGGTTATATACACACCTTAGTGGGACTCATTGGTCCTAACTAAACACATCTTATTGGGCCATAATTTGTCGTAAACATAACTTATTGTTTAGATACACACCTTATTGGGACTCATTGGTCCCAACTGACCTTCATTGCCCCTAAACACACCTTATTGGGCCATCATTGGTCCTAAACAAAATTTATTGGTTATATACACACATCTTATAGGAACTCATTGGTCCCAACTAACCCTCATTCCCTACTAAATACACCTTATTGGGCCGTCATTGGTCCTAAATACAACGTATTGGTTATATACACACCTTAGTGGGACTCATTGGTCCTAACTAAAAACATCTTATTGGGCCATAATTGGTCGTAAACACAACTTATTGGTTATATACACAACTTATTGGGACTCATTGGTCTCAACTGACCTTCATTCCCCTAAACACACCTTATTGGGCCATCATTGGTCCTTAACACAACTTATTGGTTATATACACACCTTACTGGGACTTACTGGTCCCAACCGACCCTCATTACCCACTAAACACACCTTATTGGGCCATTATTGGTCATAATCACAACGTATTGGTTATATACACACCTTAGTGGGAAACATTGATCACAACTTAACACACCTTATTGGGCCATCATTGAATTTCAACACAACTTATTGGTTATATACACACCTTACTGGGAGTTATTGGTCCCAACCGACCCTCATTGCCCACTAAACACACTTTATTAGGCCATCATTGGTCATAAACACAACGTATTGGTTATATACACACCTTTCTGGGACTTATTGGTCCCAACCGACCCTCAATAACTACTAAACACACCTTATTGGGCCATCATTGGTCATAAACAGAACATATTGGTTATATACACACCTTAGTGGGACTCATTGGTCCCAACTAAACACACCTTATTGGGCCATAATTTGTCGTAAACATAGCTTATTGTTTAGATACACACCTTATTGGGACTCATTAGTCCCAACTGACCTTCATTGCCCCTAAACACACCTTATTGGGCCATCATTGGTCCTAAACACAACTTATTGGTTATGTACACACACATTATAGGGACTCATTGGTCCCAACTAACCCTCATTGCCTACTAAACACACCTTATTGGGCCATCATTGGTCCTAAATACAACGTATTGGTTATATACACACCTTAGTGGGACTCATTGGTCCTAACTAAAAACACCTTATTGGGCCATAATTGGTCGTAAACATAACTTATTGGTTATATACACAACTTATTGGGACTCATTGGTCCCAACTGACCTTCATTCCCCTAAACACACCTTATTGGGCCATCATTGGTCCTTAACACAACTTATTGGTTATATACACACCTTACTGGGACTTATTGGTCCCAACCGACCCTCATTGCCCACTAAACACCTCTTATTGGGCCATCATTGGTCATAATCACAATGTATTGGTTATATACACACCTTAGTGGGAAACATTGATCCCAACTTAACACACCTTATTGGGCCATTTGTGATCCTCAACACAACTTATTGGTTTTATACACACCTTACTGGGACTTATTGGTCCCAACCGACCCTCATTGCCCACTAAACACATTTTATTAGGCCATCATTGGTCATAAACACAACGTATTGGTTATATACACACCTTACTGGGACTTATTGGTCCCAACCGACCCTCAATACCTACTAAACACACCTTATTGGGCCATCATTGGTCATAAACAGAACGTATTGGTTATATACACACCTTAGTGGGACTCATTGGTCCCAACTAAACACACCTTATTGGGCCATAATTTGTCGTAAACATAGCTTATTGTTTAGATACACACCTTATTGGGACTCATTAGTCCCAACTGACCTTCATTGCCCCTAAACACACCTTATTGGGCCATCATTGGTCCTAAACACAACTTATTGGTTATATACACACACATTATAGGGACTCACTGGTCCCAACTAACCCTCATTGCCTACTAAACACACCTTATTGGGCCATCATTGGTCCTAAATACAACGTATTGGTTATATACACACCTTAGTGGGACTCATTGGTCCCAACTAAACACATCTTATTGGGCCATAATTTGTCGTAAACATAACTTATTGTTTAGATACACACCTTATTGGGACTCATTGGTCCCAACTGACCTTCATTGCCCCTAAACACACCTTATTGGGCCATCATTGGTCCTAAACAAAACTTATTGGTTATATACACACATCATATAGGAACTCATTGGTCCCAACTAACCCTCATTCCCTACTAAATACACCTTATTAGGCCATCATTGGTCCTAAATACAACGTATTGGTTATATACACACCTTAGTGGGACTCATTGGTCCTAACTAAAAACATCTTATTGGGCCATAATTGGTCGTAAACACAACTTATTGGTTATATACACAACTTATTGGGACTCATTGGTCCCAACTGACCTTCATTCCCCTAAACACACCTTATTGGGCCATCATTGGTCCTTAACACAACTTATTGGTTATATACACACCTTACTGGGACTTACTGGTCCCAACCGACCCTCATTGCCCACTAAACACACCTTATTGGGCCATCATTAGTCATAATCACAACGTATTGGTTATATACACACCTTAGTGGGAAACATTGATCCCAACTAAACACACCTTATTGGGCCATAATTGTTCCTCAACACAACTTATTGGTTATATACACACCTTACTGGGACTTATTGGTCCCAACCGACCCTCATTGCCCACTAAACACACTTTATTGGGCCATCATTGGTCATAAACACAACGTATTGTTTATATACACACCTTACTGGGACTTATTGGTCCCAACCGACCCTCAATACCTACTAAACACACCTTATTGGGCCATCATTGGTCATAAACAGAACGTATTGGTTATATACACACCTTAGTGGGACTCATTGGTCCCAACTAAACACACCTTATTGGGCCATAATTTGTCGTAAATATAGCTTATTGTTTAGATACACACCTTATTGGGACTCATTAGTCCCAACTGACCTTCATTGCCCCTAAACACACCTTATTGGGCCATCATTGGTCCTAAACACAACTTATTGGTTATATACACACACATTATAGGGACTCATTGGTCCCAACTAACCCTCATTGCCTACTAAACACACCTTATTGGGCCATCATTGGTCCTAAATACAACGTATTGGTTATATACACACCTTAGTGGGACTCATTGGTCCCAACTAAACACACCTTATTGGGCCATAATTGATGGTAAACACAACTTATTGGTTATATACACAACTTATTGAGACTCATTGGTCCCAACTGACCTTCATTCCCCTAAACACACCTTATTGGGCCATCATTGGTCCTAAACACAACTTATTGGTTATTTACACACAGCTTATAGGGACTCATTGGTCCCAACTAACCCTCATTGCCTACTAAACACACCTTATTGGGACATCATTGGTCCTAAATACAACGTATTGGTTATATACACACCTTAGTGGGACTCATTAGTCCCAACTAAACACACCATATTGGGCCATAATTGGTCGTAAACACAACTTATTGGTTATATACACACCTTAGTGGGACTCATTGGTCCCAACTAAACACACCTTATTGGGCCATAATTTGTCGTAAACATAACTTATTGTGTAGATACACACCTTATTGGGACTCATTGGTCCCAACTGACCTTCATTGCCCCTAAACACACCTTATTGGGCCATCATTGGTCCTAAACAAAACTTATTGGTTATATACACACATCTTATAGGAACTCATTGGTCCCAACTAACCCTCATTCCCTACTAAATACACCTTATTGGGCCATAATTGGTCCTAAATACAACGTATTGGTTATATACACACCTTAGTGGGACTCATTGGTCCTAACTAAAAACATCTTATTGGGCCATAATTGGTCGTAAACACAACTTATTGGTTATATACATAACTTATTGGGACTCATTGGTCCCAACTGACCTTCATTCCCCTAAACACACCTTATTGGGCCATAATTGGTCGTAAACACAACTTATTGGTTATATACATAACTTATTGGGACATATTGGTCCCAACCGACCCTCATTGCCCACTAAACACACCTTATTGGGCCATCATTAGTCATAATCACAATGTATTGGTTATATACACACCTTAGTGGGAAACATTGATCCCAACTAAACACACCTCATTGGGCCATAATTGATCCCCAACACAACTTATTGGTTATATACACACCTTACTGGGACTTATTGGTCCCAACCGACCCTCATTGCCCACTAAACACACATTATTGGGCCATCATTGGTCATAAACACAACGTATTGGTTATATACACACCTTACTGGGACTTATTGGTCCCAACCGACCCTCAATACCTACTAAACACACCTTATTGGGCCATCATTGGTCATAAACAGAACGTATTGGTTATATACACACCTTAGTGGGACTCATTGGTCCCAACTAAACACACCTTATTGGGCCATAATTTGTCGTAAATATAGCTTATTGTTTAGATACACACCTTATTGGGACTCATTAGTCCCAACTGACCTTCATTGCCCCTAAACACACCTTATTGGGCCATCATTGGTCCTAAACACAACTTATTGGTTATATACACACACATTATAGGGACTCATTGGTCCCAACTAACCCTCATTGCCTACTAAACACACCTTATTGGGCCATCATTGGTCCTAAATACAACGTATTGGTTATATACACACCCTAGTGGGACTTATTGGTCCCAACTAAACACACCTTATTGGGCCATAATTGGTGGTAAACACAACTTATTGGTTATATACACAACTTATTGAGACTCAATGGTCCCAACTGACCTTCATTCCCCTAAACACACCTTATTGGGCCATCATTGGTCCTAAACACAACTTATTGGTTATATACACACACTTTACAGGGACTCATTGGTCCCAACTAACCCTCACTGCCTACTAAACACACCTTATTGGGACATCATTGGTCCTAAATACAACGTATTGGTTATATACACACCTTAGTGGGACTCATTAGTCCCAACTAAACACACCTTATTGGGCCATAATTGGTCGTAAACACAACTTATTGGTTATATACACACCTTAGTGGGACTCATTGGTCCCAACTAAACACACCTTATTGGGCCATAATTTGTCGTAAACATAACTTATTGTTTAGATACACACCTTATTGGGACTCATTGGTCCCAACTGACCTTCATTGCCCCTAAACACACCTTATTGGGCCATCATTGGTCCTAAACAAAACTTATTGGTTATATACACACATCTTATAGGAACTGATTGGTCCTGTAAGGAAAAATAGAGCTTGGAAGATTTCCGATTGAAATGCCAATTTTACTAGTTCCGGCTGAAGTTGAAGTTGAAGCGGAATTCATACTTCAAGCGGAACAGGCAATTCAAGCGGAAAGAAGCAGTTTTGTTACTTAGCGAATATTCCGGGTGAACTCGTTTATCCACCAGATAAAGAGTTCAACCTGACTTTTCCTGTGAAGTCTTTTCATAAGTCCAATCCTGCAAAAGCTTCTCGTATGCTTCTAAATCTGATTCAAGCCGCTCTCCTAAAGTAGATTGTTGCTGCCAACACGCAAGTCATTCCGATTGTCGATGTTTATTCTTTTGGTAGTTTATATTTGACTTTTATGTTTACGGTCTAGATTAGGTCGCATGAGATCAATGGCTGTCATTGATCTCATCAGCACTATATATAGCATGTAATCTCTTAGTTTACAAACACGGTCATCACTTGTAATAGTGTAGCTTTGAGTTAATGCAAATAGTGCCGAATATTCGATATATCATTGTTTTTACTATTCTACAAATCAAGCATTTACATTATACAAGAGCCTAATATCGCTTAAGTAAAGTGAAATATAACTTTAATTCCGCAGGGTTATATTTGCAAGTAAAGGGCTTAGTTTTAGTTTATTCATAACTAATAACGATCCTACAATTGGTATCAGAGCATTGGCTCTCACTTTGAAGACTTTCTGTGCTTCAAAGTCGATACTTTACTTGCCTACTTTACAAGCTTCGTTGTTTTATCTTTCTAAAAGTTTTTTCAAAATGAGTGATTTCAGTTTAAGTTGCCCAAATGGCTCCTCCAACAAACCACCAATGTTCACTCCTGATGACTTTGGTACCTGGAAACTCAGGATGGAAGGTTTTGTTAGGATTTTGGATCGTCGTATTTGGAAATCCTTCACCGAAGGACCCTACTCACCAATGGTTTCATCTGCTGATGATGCAGAAGTCAAAATACCTAAGCCATTAGATAAATATGTTGAATCTGACTACACTGCTCTTGAATTTGACCATAAGGCATACTGGACTCTACAGGCTGCACTTCCTAATTCCATTTTAAGTGGGTTTAAAGGATATAAAACTGCATTTGACCTGTGGAATGCCTTAAGTGAAATGTATGAAGGAACCAGTGAAGTAAAAGAAAACAAGAAAGATGTTTTAAAACAAAAATATGAAAACTTTACTTTTAAATCTGGTGAAACAATGACAAACCAGTACTTGAGATTTGTCTCATTGCTTGATGAACTCCAAAAAGTGGATGTTAAACTAGAACAAGTAGATGTGAACAGAAAATTCCTACGTTCCCTGCCTTCTGTGTGGACAGTTTACACAGTAAGCATCAGGGAATGCAAGAATTTGAAAAAGATGAGACTCAGTGAACTTCATGGCATACTCAGTGCTTATGAAATGGAACTAGATCTTAAACAAAGCTCATCTTCTGAATCAACTCAACTGTTCTAATCTGCACTAGTAACCACTGATTTTAACAGTCAAAGATCATCTAACTCATCATCATACTCCTCACCTATAGTCAGTTTCCCTGAGACACCAAGGTATAAAGAGAACTTTTCAAACTCTTTTGAAAGTTCTCACAATGCTCATGTAGCAGCTGACTCCTATCAAGGTTTCATACCTGAAGATCTTGAATGTATAGGTGCTGATAATTTAGAAGAAATGGATATAATGACCCAACTTGCCATGGTTTCTGTAAGAGCTCAAAGGTTTTACAAAAGGACAGGCAGAACCTACAAGGGAGCAAAAGGTGCTCACATAGGCCTTGACAAAAGCAAAGTCAAATGCTACAACTGTCACCAACTTGGTCACTTTGCAAGAGAATGCTCTCAACCAAGAAGAGAAGGACAGAACCAGAACCATGCTCAAGGGAAAAATCATGGAGGAAGAAACTCAAACAACAACAATTCTGGAAACAACTCAGGTTCACACCCCACCCCACCAAAGCCAACCGGAAGTCAAAACCATCAGAACGTGGTAGCTGCTGTAGCAAATCAAACATCATGTGTTAAATGGGAAGATTTCGCTGCTGAGTTTGAACCCATTAACTATGCTTTAATGGCCAAACAGGACTCCATCACAGATCAGGTAAATTCTATCCCTGAAAAGGTATTAGAGAATCTATGCAGTCCCGCCTGCATAGAACAAGTGGCAAAATATCGAAATCACAACACTGATTTGATTGATGAAGTTTTAAACTTAAATGAGCTAAAGGAATGTTTTAAGAAAACTGAATCATCATACATTTCAAAAATTGAAAACTTAACCAAAGAGTATGAACAGTTAAAACAAACCAACTCAATGCTTGAAACACAGCTTGATGACTTGCTGTCAAAACTTGAAAAATCAAGAAATGAAACCAACGATGCTAAGGCTGAGGTTGATGTTCTTGAGATCAAGCTGAAAGATGCTTTGTTTACTTGTGACAAATTTCAAACAGCAAACAAAAAGGCTGAAAAACTGTGGATGGGAGGGATGTATGGTAAAGCAGGTGTTGGCTATAACTCTGTTGAGCCACCAATTGAATACTCACCTGTAATCAAACCAATTGAAGCTTTAAAATCAGAATGCAAAGTTAGTCTCACAGTTGATGACATTTCATCACAATCCAGTTCTGAAAACACTGTTGAGTCTAATAAAATTGATGTCACTGCTGCCAGCACATCTGCTTCAGCTGACCAATTAAACATTTTGAAACCATCAATTGCTGTTCCTCCACCAACTGTTTATGAACCTAAGGATTCAAAAGTTGGAGGAAAGCAACCTGAGCAACCAAAGGGAAGTCAAACTCAAAGGTTTGGTCAAGTAAATTTTAATCAAGTAACCAAAATTGAGTCTCCCAGAAAATTTGAAACCAAAATTGTTGAGTGCATGTGCTGTGGTGAACAAGGTCACCTAGCTGCTGTTTGTCAGTTTAACCCAATGAGTAAAGTCAGACCATTTCAAAAGCCAAAACCTGTTTTGAAACCAAAAGCCGATTTTCAAAAGAAGCTCACAGGAAGAATCTCACCTGTGAAAAATCACACTTTGAAGCATTTTGGATCTGAATCCAACAGAGTTTTAGTTGGTAATGATAGAAATGGTAGTTTCACCGTTTTAAAGCAAAATCGTTTTCCGGCTGAAGTTCAAGCGGAACATTCTTCCGCTCGAACTCATGTTCAACCGGAAAATAAATTTCAACCCAGATCAGCTACTGCTCCAAAGCAGAGACCTCAAGTTCATTTTGCTGATGGGTTTGAACATTTTGAAGCTCAAGGAAGAAGAAACCCCTCCAGAGGAAAGGTCACCTCTAGAGAAAATTTTTCAAGAAACAGCAAACCCAATCAATTTGAAACTGTATTTGCAAATGGTTCAAGTGGAAACCATTATGTTCCACTTCAGGGGGGGGGGGGGAGTTTAAATCAAAACAAACATTTTCCCCAAAGATTTTCAAAATCACCTGAAAGAACTAAGTCAGTTAATCAAGAAAGTGAAAAACTTAAGAAACTAACTAACAAGCAAAGAAAGTTCAAAGAATATAGAGATAGAAAAATTGCTGCAAAAAGGAACACCAAAGATGAAAGGTCTAGTCAAACAAGTGCTCAGTATGAGAACTTCAGTTTGGACAATGATGATCTGTTAAATGAAGCTCCAGTTGTTAATACTCTAGTACTCAAAGAGTACAGGTATAATGATGCTTATGGCAGACCCAAGACCACTCAGGCTTGGGTCCCCCATAGAAATTAATCATTTCTGATATGTGCAGGTGCAAAATAAAGGCCAGAATAGCCTATGGGTAGTTGACAGTGGTTGCACTTGCCACATGACAGGAAATAAGCACATTCTGGAAAATACAAAAAGAATCAATGGAGGACCAGTTGCCTTTGGAAGCACAAAAGGCCATATCACAGCACAAGGTGATGTGACAAATGGACTGGTAAAATTTGACAAAGTCAATTTTGTTGATACATTGAATTTTAATTTGCTTAGTGTCTCACAAATGTGTGACAAGAATTTGAATTTAATGTTTAATGAGAAAGAGGCAATAGTTCTCAAACCTGGTGTTAAAATTCCTGATGAATTGATAATGCTTAAGGCACCTAGGAGAGATGGACTATACATTCTGGATATGTCAGTGGCTACACCTTCATGTGGCACTGCTTGCTTTGTATCCAAGGCCTCAGTTGACGAATCTGATCTTTGGCATAGGAGGTTAGGTCATGTGAACTACAAGAACATGAACAGAATTGTAAATTTAGGCTTAGTTAAGGGTCTTCCTAACAAGCACTTTATCTGT
>JBCNJP010000078.1:0-13707 GCA_039602395.1 Deinandra increscens subsp. villosa | reverse complement strand
TATAACGAATAAGTTGTGTTTACGACCAATTATGGCCTAATACGGTGTGTTTAGTTGGGACTAATGAGTCCCACTAAGGTGTGTATATAACCAATAAGTTATGTTTAGGACCAATGATGGTCCATAATAAGGTGGTGCATAGTCTAGTAGGGACCAATAGTGTAGGACCTGTGGCCAATAATGTGTGTTTAGTTGGGACTAATGAGTCCCACTAAGGTGTGTATATAACCAATAAGTTGTGTTTAGGACCAATGATGGCCCAATAAGGTGTGTTTAGTAGGGCAATGAGGGTCGGTTGGGACCAATAAGTCCTAGTACGGTGTGCTATATAACCAATAAGTTGTGTTTACGACCAATTATGGCCCAATAATGTGTGTTTAAGGGCAATGAGGGTCAGCTGGGACCAATGAGTCCCAATAAAGTGTGTATATAACCAATAAGTTGTGTTTACGACCAATTATGGCCCAATAAGGTGTGTTTAGTTGGGACCAATGAGTCCCACTAATGTGTGTATATAACCAATACGTTGTGTTTAGGACCAATGATGGCACAATAAAGTGTGTTTAGGGACAATGAGGGTCAGTTGGCACCAATGAGTCCTAATAAGGTATGTATATAACAAATAAGTTGTGTTTACGACCAATTATGGCCCAATAAGGTGTGTTTAGTTGGGACCAATGAGTCCCACTAAGGTGTGTATATAACCAATAAGTTATGTTTAGGACCAATGATGGCCCAATAAGGTGTGTTTAGTAGGGCAATGAGGGTCGGTTAGAACCAATAAGTCATAGTAATGTGTGTATATAACCACTAAGTTGTGTTTAGGACCAATGATGGCTAAATAAGGTGTGTTTAGTTGGGACCAATGAGTCCCACTAATGTGTGTATATAACCAATACGTTGTGTTTAGGACCAATGATGGCACAATAAAGTGTGTTTAGGGACAATGAGGGTCAATTGGCACCAATGAGTCCTAATAAGGTGTGTGTATATAAACAATAAGTGGAGTTTACGACCAATTATGGCCCAATAAGGTGTGTTTAGTTGGGACTAATGAGTCCCACTAATGTGTGTATATAACCAATACGTTGTGTTTAGGACCAATGATGGCCTAATAAGGTGTGTTTAGTAGGGCAATGAAGGTCAGTTAGGACCAATAAGTCCTAGTAAAGTGTGTATATAACCAATAAGTTGTGTTTACGACCAATTATGGCCCAATAAGGTGTGTTTAGTTGGGACCAACGAGTCCCACTAATGTGTGTATATAACCAATATGTTGTGTTTAGGACCAATGATGGCACAATAAAGTGTGTTTAGGGACAATGAGGGTCAGTTGGCACCAATGAGTCCTAGTAAGGTGTGTATATAACCAATAAGTTGTGTTACGACCAATTATGGCCCAATAATGTGTGTTTAGTTAGGACTAATGAGTCCCACTAAGGTGTGTATATAACCAATAAGTTGTGTTTAGGACCAATGATGGCCCAATAAGGTGTGTTTAGTAGGGTAATGAGGGTTGGTTGGGACCAATAAGTCCTAGTAAGGTGTGTATATAACTAATAAGTTGTGTTTACGACCAATTATGGCCCAATAATGTGTGTTTAAGGGCAATGGGGGTGAGCTAGGACCAATGAGTCCCAATAAAGTGTGTATATAACCAATAAGTTGTGTTTACGACCAATTATGGCCCAATAAGGTGTGTTTAGTTGGGACCAATGAGTCCCACTAATATGTGTATATAACCAATATGTTGTGTTTAGGACCAATGATGGTACAATAAAGTGTGTTTAGGGAAAATGAGGGTCAGTTGGGACCAATGAGTCCCAATAAGGTGTGTATATAAAGAATAAGTTGTGTTTACGACCAATTATGGCCTAATACGGTGTGTTTAGTTGGGACTAATGAGTCCCACTAAGGTGTGTATATAACCAATAAGTTATGTTTAGGACCAATGATGGTCCAATAAGGTGCATTTAGTAGGGCAATGAGGGTCGGTTTGGGACTAATGAGTCCCACTAAGGTGTGTATATAACCAATAAGTTATGTTTGGGACCAATGATGGCCCAATAAGGTGTGTTTAGTAGGGCAATGAGGGTCGGTTAGGACCAATAAGTCCTAGTACGGTGTGTATATAACTAATAAGTTGTGTTTACGACCAATTATGGCCTAATAATGTGTGTTTAAGGGAAATGAGGGTCAGCTAGGACCAATGAGTCCTAATAAAGTGTG
The DNA here is from genome assembly GCA_039602395.1 of Deinandra increscens subsp. villosa. Lineage (NCBI taxonomy): Eukaryota > Viridiplantae > Streptophyta > Magnoliopsida > Asterales > Asteraceae > Deinandra > Deinandra increscens. The sequence goes on along the minus strand of JBCNJP010000078.1, from coordinate 11,478 downwards.
TATATAACCAATAAGTTGTGTTTACGACCAATTATGGCCCAATAAGGTGTGTTTAGTTGGGACCAATGAGTCCCACTAATGTGTGTATATAACCAATACGTTGTGTTTAGGACCAATGATGGCACAATAAAGTGTGTTTAGGGACAATGAGGGTCAGTTGGCACCAATGAGTCCTAATAAAGTATGTATATAACAAATAAGTTGTGTTTACGACCAATTATGGCCCAATAAGGTGTGTTTAGTTGGGACCAATGAGTCCCACTAAGGTGTGTATATAACCAATAAGTTATGTTTAGGACCAATGATGGCCTAATAAGGTGTGTTTAGTAGGGCAATGAGGGTCGGTTAGAACCAATAAGTCATAGTAATGTGTGTATATAACCACTAAGTTGTGTTTAGGACCAATGATGGCTAAATAAGGTGTGTTTAGTTGGGACCAATGAGTCCCACTAATGTGTGTATATAACCAATACGTTGTGTTTAGGACCAATGATGGCACAATAAAGTGTGTTTAGGGACAATGAGGGTCAATTGGCACCAATGAGTCCTAATAAGGTGTGTGTATATAAACAATAAGTGGAGTTTACGACCAATTATGGCCCAATAAGGTGTGTTTAGTTGGGACTAATGAGTCCCACTAATGTGTGTATATAACCAATACGTTGTGTTTAGGACCAATGATGGCCCAATAAGGTGTGTTTAGTAGGGCAATGAAGGTCAGTTAGGACCAATAAGTCCTAGTAAGGTGTGTATATAACCAATAAGTTGTGTTTACGACCAATTATGGCCCAATAAGGTGTGTTTAGTTGGGACCAACGAGTCCCACTAATGTGTGTATATAACCAATATGTTGTGTTTAGGACCAATGATGGCACAATAAAGTGTGTTTAGGGACAATGAGGGTCAGTTGGCACCAATGAGTCCTAGTAAGGTGTGTATATAACCAATAACTTGTGTTACGACCAATTATGGCCCAATAATGTGTGTTTAGTTAGGACTAATGAGTCCCACTAAGGTGTGTATATAACCAATAAGTTGTGTTTAGGACCAATGATGGCCCAATAAGGTGTGTTTAGTAGGGTAATGAGGGTTGGTTGGGACCAATAAGTCCTAGTAAGGTGTGTATGTAACTAATAAGTTGTGTTTACGACCAATTATGGCCCAATAATGTGTGTTTAAGGGCAATGGGGGTCAGCTAGGACCAATGAGTCCCAATAAAGTGTGTATATAACCAATAAGTTGTGTTTACGACCAATTATGGCCCAATAAGGTGTGTTTAGTTGGGACCAATGAGTCCCACTAAGGTGTGTATATAACCAATAAGTTGTGTTTAGGACCAATGATGGCCTAATAAGGTGTGTTTAGTAGGGCAATGAGGGTCGGTTAGAACCAATAAGTCATAGTAATGTGTGTATATAACCACTAAGTTGTGTTTAGGACCAATGATGGCTAAATAAGGTGTGTTTAGTTGGGACCAATGAGTCCCACTAATGTGTGTATATAACCAATACGTTGTGTTTAGGACCAATGATGGCACAATAAAGTGTGTTTAGGGACAATGAGGGTCAATTGGCACCAATGAGTCCTAATAAGGTGTGTGTATATAAACAATAAGTGGAGTTTACGACCAATTATGGCCCAATAAGGTGTGTTTAGTTGGGACTAATGAGTCCCACTAATGTGTGTATATAACCAATACGTTGTGTTTAGGACCAATGATGGCCCAATAAGGTGTGTTTAGTAGGGCAATGAAGGTCAGTTAGGACCAATAAGTCCTAGTAAGGTGTGTATATAACCAATAAGTTGTGTTTACGACCAATTATGGCCCAATAAGGTGTGTTTAGTTGGGACCAACGAGTCCCACTAATGTGTGTATATAACCAATATGTTGTGTTTAGGACCAATGATGGCACAATAAAGTGTGTTTAGGGACAATGAGGGTCAGTTGGCACCAATGAGTCCTAGTAAGGTGTGTATATAACCAATAACTTGTGTTTACGACCAATTATGGCCCAATAATGTGTGTTTAGTTAGGACTAATGAGTCCCACTAAGGTGTGTATATAACCAATAAGTTGTGTTTAGGACCAATGATGGCCCAATAAGGTGTGTTTAGTAGGGTAATGAGGGTTGGTTGGGACCAATAAGTCCTAGTAAGGTGTGTATGTAACTAATAAGTTGTGTTTACGACCAATTATGGCCCAATAATGTGTGTTTAAGGGCAATGGGGGTCAGCTAGGACCAATGAGTCCCAATAAAGTGTGTATATAACCAATAAGTTGTGTTTACGACCAATTATGGCCCAATAAGGTGTGTTTAGTTGGGACCAATGAGTCCCACTAATATGTGTATATAACCAATACGTTGTGTTTAGGACCAATGATGGCACAATAAAGTGTGTTTAGGGACAATGAGGGTCAGTTGGCACCAATGAGTCCCAATAAGGTGTGTATATAAACAATAAGTGGAGTTTACGACCAATTATGGCCCAATACGGTGTGTTTAGTTGGGACTAATGAGTCCCACTAAGGTGTGTATATAACCAATAAGTTATGTTTAGGACCAATGATGGCCCAATAAGGTGCGTTTAGTAGGGCAATGAGGGTCGGTTTGGGACTAATGAGTCCCACTAAGGTGTGTATATAACCAATAAGTTATGTTTAGGACCAATGATGGCCCAATAAGGTGTGTTTAGTAGGGCAATGAGGGTCGGTTAGGACCAATAAGTCCTAGTACGGTGTTTATATAACTAATAAGTTGTGTTTACGACCAATTATGGCCTAATAATGTGTGTTTAAGGGCAATGAGGGTTAGCTAGGACCAATGAGTCCCAATAAAGTGTGTATATAACCAATAAGTTGTGTTTATGACCAATTATGGCCCAATAAGGTGTGTTTAGTTGGGAACAATGAGTCCCACTAATGTGTGTATATAACCAATATGTTGTGTTTAGGACCAATGATGGCACAATAAAGTGTGTTTAGGGACAATGAGGGTCAGTTGGGACCAATGAGTCCCAATAAGGTGTGTATATAACCAATAAGTTGTGTTTACGACCAATTATGGCCCAATACGGTGTGTTTAGTTGGGACTAATGAGTCCCACTAAGGTGTGTATATAACCAATAAGTTATGTTTAGGACCAATGATGGCCCAATAAGGTGCGTTTAGTAGGGCAATGAGGGTCGGTTGGGACTAATGAGTCCCACTAAGGTGTGTATATAACCAATAAGTTGTGTTTAGGACCAATGATGGCCCAATAAGGTGAGTTTAGTAGGGCATTGAGGGTCAGTTAGGACCAATGAGTCCCAATAAAGTGTGTATATAACCAATAAGTTGTGTTTACGACCAATTATGGCCCAATAAGGTGTGTTTAGTTGGGACCAATGAGTCCCACTAATGTGTGTATATAACCAATACGTTGTGTTTAGGACCAATGATGGCACAATAAAGTGTGTTTAGGGACAATGAGGGTCAGTTGGCACCAATGAGTCCTAATAAGGTATGTATATAACCAATAAGTTGTGTTTACGACCAATTATGGCCCAATAAGGTGTGTTTAGTTGGGACCAATGAGTCCCACTAAGGTGTGTATATAACCAATAAGTTGTGTTTAGGACCAATGATGGCCTAATAAGGTGTGTTTAGTAGGGCAATGAGGGTCGGTTAGAACCAATAAGTCATAGTAATGTGTGTATATAACCAATAAGTTGTGTTTAGGACCAATGATGGCCCAATAAGGTGTGTTTAGTTGGGACCAATGAGTCCCACTAAGGTGTGTATATAACCAATACGTTGTGTTTAGGACCAATGATGGCACAATAAAGTGTGTTTAGGGACAATGAGGGTCAATTGGCACCAATGAGTCCTAATAAGGTGTGTGTATATAAACAATAAGTGGAGTTTACGACCAATTATGGCCCAATAAGGTGTGTTTAGTTGGGACTAATGAGTCCCACTAATGTGTGTATATAACCAATACGTTGTGTTTAGGACCAATGATGGCCCAATAAGGTGTGTTTAGTAGGGCAATGAGGGTCAGTTAGGACCAATAAGTCCTAGTAAGGTGTGTATATAACCAATAAGTTGTGTTTACGACCAATTATGGCCCAATAAGGTGTGTTTAGTTGGGACCAATGAGTCCCACTAATGTGTGTATATAACCAATATGTTGTGTTTAGGACCAATGATGGCACAATAAAGTGTGTTTAGGGACAATGAGGGTCAGTTGGCACCAATGAGTCCTAGTAAGGTGTGTATATAACCAATAAGTTGTGTTTACGACCAATTATGGCCCAATAATGTGTGTTTAGTTGGGACTAATGAGTCCCACTAAGGTGTGTATATAACCAATAAGTTGTGTTTAGGACCAATGATGGCCCAATAAGGTGTGTTTAGTAGGGTAATGAGGGTTGGTTGGGACCAATAAGTCCTAGTAAGGTGTGTCTATATAACCAATAAGTTGTGTTTACGACCAATGATGGCCCAATAATGTGTGTTTAAGGGCAATGAGGGTCAGTTAGGACCAATGAGTCCCAATAAAGTGTGTATATAACCAATAAGTTGTGTTTACGACCAATTATGGCCCAATAAGGTGTGTTTAGTTGGGACCAATGAGTCCCACTAATATGTGTATATAACCAATACGTTGTGTTTAGGACCAATGATGGCACAATAAAGTGTGTTTAGGGACAATGAGGGTCAGTTGGCACCAATGAGTCCCAATAAGGTGTGTATATAACCAATAAGTTGTGTTTACGACCAATTATGGCCCAATACGGTGTGTTTAGTTGGGACTAATGAGTCCCACTAAGGTGTGTATATAACCAATAAGTTATGTTTAGGACCAATGATGGTCCAATAAGGTGCGTTTAGTAGGGCAATGAGGGTCGGTTTGGGACTAATGAGTCCCACTAAGGTGTGTATATAACCAATAAGTTATGTTTAGGACCAATGATGGCCCAATAAGGTGTGTTTAGTAGGGCAATGAGGGTCGGTTAGGACCAATAAGTCCTAGTAAGGTGTGTATATAACCAATAAGTTGTGTTTAGGACCAATGATGGCCCAATAATGTGTGTTTAAGGGCAATGAGGGTCAGTTAGGACCAATGAGTCCCAATAAAGTGTGTATATAACCAATAAGTTGTGTTTACGACCAATTATGGCCCAATAAGGTGTGTTTAGTTGGGACCAATGAGTCCCACTAATGTGTGTATATAACCAATATGTTGTGTTTAGGACCAATGATGGCACAATAAAGTGTGTTTAGGGACAATGAGGGTCAGTTGGGACCAATGAGTCCTAATAAGGTGTGTATATAACCAATAAGTTGTGTTTACGACCAATTATGGCCCAATACGGTGTGTTTAGTTGGGACTAATGAGTCCCACTAAGGTGTGTATATAACCAATAAGTTATGTTTAGGACCAATGATGGCCCAATAAGGTGCGTTTAGTAGGGCAATGAGGGTCGGTTGGGACTAATAAGTCCCACTAAGGTGTGTATATAACCAATAAGTTATGTTTAGGATCAATGATGGCCCAATAAGGTGAGTTTAGTAGGGCATTGAGGGTCAGTTAGGACCAATGAGTCCCAATAAAGTGTGTATATAACCAATAAGTTGTGTTTACGACCAATTATGGCCCAATAAGGTGTGTTTAGTTGGGACCAATGAGTCCCACTAATGTGTGTATATAACCAATACGTTGTGTTTAGGACCAATGATGGCACAATAAAGTGGGTTTAGGGACAATGAGGGTTAGTTGGCACCAATGAGTCCTAATAAGGTGTTTATATAACCAATAAGTTGTGTTTACGACCAATTATGGCCCAATAAGGTGTGTTTAGTTGGGACCAATGAGTCCCACTAAGGTGTGTATATAACCAATAAGTTATGTTTAGGACCAATGATGGCCCAATAAGGTGTGTTTAGTAGGGCAATGAGGGTCGGTTAGAACCAATAAGTCCTAGTAAGGTGTGTATATAACCAATAAGTTGTGTTTAGGACCAATGATGGCCCAATAATGTGTGTTTAGTTGGGACTAATGAGTCCCACTAAGGTGTGTATATAACCAATAAGTTGTGTTTAGGACCAATGATGGCCCAATAAGGTGTGTTTAGTAGGGCAATGAGGGTCGGTTAGGACCAATAAGTCCTAGTAAGGTGTGCTTATATAACCAATAAGTTGTGTTTAGGACCAATGATGGCCCAATAATGTGTGTTTAAGGGCAATGAGGGTCAGTTGGGACCAATGAGTCCCAATAAAGTGTGTATATAACCAATAAGTTGTGTTTACGACCAATTATGGCCCAATAAGGTGTGTTTAGTTGGGACCAATGAGTCCCACTAATGTGTGTATATAACCAATATGTTGTGTTTAGGACCAATGATGGCACAATAAAGTGTGTTTAGGGACAATGAGGGTCAGTTGGCACCAATGAGTCCTAATAAGGTGTGTATATAACCAATAAGTTGTGTTTACGACCAATTATGGCCCAATATGGTGTGTTTAGTTGGGACTAATGAGTCCCACTAAGGTGTGTATATAACCAATAAGTTATGTTTAGGACCAATGATGGCCCAATAAGGTGTGTTTAGTAGGGCAATGAGGGTCGGTTGGGACCAATAAGTCCTAGTAAGGTGTGTATATAACCAATAAGTTGTGTTTAGGACCAATGATGGCCCAATAATGTGTGTTTAAGGGCAATGAGGGTCAGTTAGGACCAATGAGTCCCAATAAAGTGTGTATATAACCAATAAGTTGTGTTTACGACCAATTATGGCCCAATAAGGTGTGTTTAGTTGGGACCAATGAGTCCCACTAATGTGTGTATATAACCAATACGTTGTGTTTAGGACCAATGATGGCACAATAAAGTGTGTTTAGGGACAATGAGGGTCAGTTGGCACCAATGAGTCCTAATAAGGTGTGTATATAACCAATAAGTTGTGTTTACGACCAATTATGGCCCAATATGGTGTGTTTAGTTGGGACTAATGAGTCCCACTAAGGTGTGTATATAACCAATAAGTTATGTTTAGGACCAATGATGGCCCAATAAGGTGTGTTTAGTAGGGCAATGAGGGTCGGTTAGAACCAATAAGTCCTAGTAAGGTGTGTATATAACCAATAAGTTGTGTTTAGGACCAATGATGGCCCAATAAGGTGTGTTTAGTTGGGACTAATGAGTCCCACTAAGGTGTGTATATAACCAATAAGTTGTGTTTAGGACCAATGATGGCCCAATAAGGTGTGTTTAGTAGGGCAATGAGGGTCGGTTGGGACCAATAAGTCCTAGTAAGGTGTGTCATATAACCAATAAGTTGTGTTTAGGACCAATGATGGCCCAATAATGTGTGTTTAAGGGCAATGAGGGTCAGTTGGGACCAATGAGTCCCAATAAAGTGTGTATATAACCAATAAGTTGTGTTTACGACCAATTATGGCCCAATAAGGTGTGTTTAGTTGGGAACCAATGAGTCCCACTAATGTGTGCATATAACCAATACGTTGTGTTTAGGACCAATGATGGCACAATAAAGTGGGTTTAGGGACAATGAGGGTTAGTTGGCACCAATGAGTCCTAATAAGGTGTTTATATAACCAATAAGTTGTGTTTACGACCAATTATGGCCCAATATGGTGTGTTTAGTTGGGACTAATGAGTCCCACTAAGGTGTGTATATAACCAATAAGTTATGTTTAGGACCAATGATGGCCCAATAAGGTGCGTTTAGTAGGGCAATGAGGGTCGGTTGGAGACTAATAAGTCCCACTAAGGTGTGTATATAACCAATAAGTTGTGTTTAGGACCAATGATGGCCCAATAAGGTGTGTTTAGTAGGGCATTAAGGGTCGGTTGGGACCAATGAGTCCCAATAAAGTGTGTATATAACCAATAAGTTGTGTTTACGACCAATTATGGCCCAATAAGGTGTGTTTAGTTGGGACCAATGAGTCCCACTAATGTGTGCATATAACCAATACGTTGTGTTTAGGACCAATGATGGCACAATAAAGTGTGTTTAGGGACAATGAGGGTCAGTTGGCACCAATGAGTCCTAATAAGGTGTGTATATAACCAATAAGTTGTGTTTACGACCAATTATGGCCCAATAAGGTGTGTTTAGTTGGGACCAATGAGTCCCACTAAGGTGTGTATATAACCAATAAGTTATGTTTAGGACCAATGATGGCCCAATAAGGTGTGTTTAGTAGGGCAATGAGGGTCGGTTAGAACCAATAAGTCCTAGTAAGGTGTGTATATAACCAATAAGTTGTGTTTAGGACCAATGATGGCCCAATAATGGTGTGTTTAGTTGGGACTAATGAGTCCCACTAAGGTGTGTATATAACCAATAAGTTGTGTTTAGGACCAATGATGGCCCAATAAGGTGTGTTTAGTAGGGCAATGAGGGTCGGTTGGGACCAATAAGTCCTAGTAAGGTGTGTATATAACCAATAAGTTGTGTTTAGGACCAATGATGGCCCAATAAGGTGTGTTTAGTAGGGCAATGAGGGTCGGTTAGGACCAATAAGTCCAAGTAAGGTGTGTATATAACCAATAAGTTGTGTTTACGACCAATTATGGCCCAATATAGTGTGTTTAGTTGGGACCAATAGGTCCTAGTAAGGTGTGTATATAACTAATAAGTTGTGTTTACGACCAATTATGGCCCAATTATGGTGTGTTTAGTTGGGACTAATGAGTCCCACTAAGGTGTGTATATAACCAATAAGTTGTGTTTAGGACCAATGATGGCCCAATAAGGTGTGTTTAGTAGGGCAATGAGGGTCGGTTGGGACCAATGAGTCCCACTAAGGTGTGTCTTATATAACCAATAAGTTGTGTTTAGGACCAATGATGGCCCAATAAGGTGTGTTTAGTAGGGCAATGAGGGTCAGTTGGGACCAATGAGTCCCAATAAAGTGTGTATATAACCAATAAGTTGTGTTTACGACCAATTATGGCCCAATAAGGTGTGTTTAGTTGGGACCAATGAGTCCCACTAATGTGTGTATATAACCAATACGTTGTGTTTAGGACCAATGATGGCACAATAAAGTGTGTTTAGGGACAATGAGGGTCAGTTGGCACCAATGAGTCCTAATAAGGTGTGTATATAACCAATAAGTTGTGTTTACGACCAATTATGGCCCAATATGGTGTGTTTAGTTGGGACTAATAAGTCCCACTAAGGTGTGTATATAACCAATAAGTTATGTTTAGGACCAATGATGGCCCAATAAGGTGTGTTTAGTAGGGCAATGAGGGTCGGTTAGAACCAATAAGTCCTAGTAAGGTGTGTATATAACCAATAAGTTGTGTTTAGGACCAATGATGGCCCAATAAGGTGTGTTTAGTTGGGACCAATGAGTCCCACTAAGGTGTGTATATAACCAATAAGTTGTGTTTAGGACCAATGATGGCCCAATAAGGTGTGTTTAGTAGGGCAATGAGGGTCGGTTGGGACCAATAAGTCCTAGTAAGGTGTGTATATAACCAATAAGTTGTGTTTAGGACCAATGATGGCCCAATAAGGTGTGTTTAGTAGGGCAATGAGGGTCGGTTAGGACCAATGAGTCCACACTAAGGTGTGTATATAACCAATAAGTTGTGTTTAGGACCAATGATGGCCCAATAAAGTGTGTTTAGGGACAATGAGGGTCAGTTGGACCAATAAGTCCTAGTAAGGTGTGTATATAACCAATAAGTTGTGTTTACGACCAATTATGGCCCAATACGGTGTGTTTAGTTGGGACTAATGAGTCCCACTAAGGTGTGTATATAACCAATAAGTTATGTTTAGGACCAATGATGGCCCAATAAGGTGTGTTTAGTAGGGCAATGAGGGTCGGTTGGGACCAATGAGTCCCACTAAGGTGTGTATATAACCAATAAGTTGTGTTTAGGACCAATGATGGCCCAATAAGGTGTGTTTAGTAGGGCAATGAGGGTCGGTTAGGACCAATGAGTCCCAATAAAGTGTGTATATAACCAATAAGTTGTGTTTACGACCAATTATGGCCCAATAAGGTGTGTTTAGTTGGGACCAATGAGTCCCACTAATGTGTGTATATAACCAATACGTTGTGTTTAGGACCAATGATGGCACAATAAAGTGTGTTTAGGGACAATGAGGGTCAGTTGGCACCAATGAGTCCTAATAAGGTGTGTATATAACCAATAAGTTGTGTTTACGACCAATTATGGCCCAATAAGGTGTGTTTAGTTGGGACCAATGAGTCCCACTAAGGTGTGTATATAACCAATAAGTTATGTTTAGGACCAATGATGGCCCAATAAGGTGTGTTTAGTAGGGCAATGAGGGTCGGTTAGAACCAATAAGTCCTAGTAAGGTGTGTATATAACCAATAAGTTGTGTTTAGGACCAATGATGGCCCAATAATGGTGTGTTTAGTTGGGACCAATGAGTCCCACTAAGGTGTGTATATAACCAATAAGTTATGTTTAGGACCAATGATGGCCCAATAAGGTGTGTTTAGTAGGGCAATGAGGGTCGGTTGGGACCAATAAGTCCTAGTAAGGTGTGTATATAACCAATAAGTTGTGTTTAGGACCAATGATGGCCCAATAATGTGTGTTTAAGGGCAATGAGGGTCAGTTGGGACCAATGAGTCCCAATAAAGTGTGTATATAACCAATAAGTTGTGTTTACGACCAATTATGGCCCAATAAGGTGTGTTTAGTTGGGACCAATGAGTCCCACTAATGTGTGCATATAACCAATACGTTGTGTTTAGGACCAATGATGGCACAATAAAGTGGGTTTAGGGACAATGAGGGTTAGTTGGCACCAATGAGTCCTAATAAGGTGTTTATATAACCAATAAGTTGTGTTTACGACCAATTATGGCCCAATAATGGTGTGTTTAGTTGGGACTAATGAGTCCCACTAAGGTGTGTATATAACCAATAAGTTATGTTTAGGACCAATGATGGCCCAATAAGGTGTGTTTAGTAGGGCAATGAGGGTCGGTTAGAACCAATAAGTCCTAGTAATGTGTGTATATAACCAATAAGTTGTGTTTAGGACCAATGATGGCCCAATAATGTGTGTTTAGTTGGGACTAATGAGTCCCACTAAGGTGTGTATATAACCAATAAGTTGTGTTTAGGACCAATGATGGCCCAATAAGGTGTGTTTAGTAGGGCAATGAGGGTCGGTTGGGACCAATAAGTCCTAGTAAGGTGTGTATATAACCAATAAGTTGTGTTTAGGACCAATGATGGCCCAATAAGGTGTGTTTAGTAGGGCAATGAGGGTCAGTTGGGACCAATAAGTCCAAATAAGGTGTGTATATAACCAATAAGTTGTGTTTACGACCAATTATGGCCCAATAAGGTGTGTTTAGTTGGGACCAATAGAGTCCCACTAATGTGTGCATATAACCAATAAGTTGTGTTTAGGACCAATTATGGCCCAATAAAGTGGTTTAGGGACAATGAGGGTTAGTTG
>JBCNJP010000077.1:41875-58242 GCA_039602395.1 Deinandra increscens subsp. villosa | reverse complement strand
CATTATTGGGCCATCATTGGTCGTAAACACAACTTATTGGCTATATACACACCTTATTGGGACTCATTGGTCCCAACTGACCCTCATTGCCCTTAAACACACATTATTGGGCCATCATTGGTCCTAAACACAACTTATTGGTTATATACACATTTTATTGGGACTCATTGGGCCCAACTGACCCTTATTGCACTTAAACACACATTATTGGGCCATAATTGGTCGTAAACACAACTTATTGGTTATATACACACTTTATTGGGACTCATTAGTCCCAACTCACCCTCATTGCCCTTAAACATACATTTTTGGGCCATCATGGGTCATAAACACAACTTATTGGTTATATACACACCTTACTAGGACTTATTGGTCCCAACCGACCCTCATTGCCCTACTAAACACACCTTATTGGGCCATCATTAGTCCAAAACATAACTTATTGGTTATATACACAACTTAGTGGAACTCATTAGTCCCAACTAAACACACCATATTGGGCCATAATTGGTCGTAAACACAACTTATTGGTTATATACACACCTTATTAGGACTCATTGGTGTCAACTGACCCTCATTGTCCCTAAACACACTTTATTGTGCCATCATTGGTCCTAAACACAACGTATTGGTTATATACACACATTAGTGGGACTCATTGGTCCCAATTAAACACAACTTATTGGGCCATAATTGGTCGTAAACACAACTTATTGGTTTTATACACACTTTATTGGGACTCATTGGTCCCAACTTACCCTCAATGCCCTTAAACACACATTATTGGGCCATCATTGGTCCTAAACACAACTTATGTGGTTATATAAGACACACCTTACTAGGACTTATTAGTCCCAACCGACCCTCATTGCCCTACTAAACACACCTTATTGGGCCATCATTGGTCCTAAACTAAACACACCTTATTGGGCCATAATTGGTCGTAAACACAACTTATTGGTTATATACACATTTTATTGGGACTCATTGGGCCCAACTGACCCTTATTGCACTTAAACACACATTATTGGGCCATCATTGGTCGTAAACACAACTTATTGGCTATATACACACCTTATTGGGACTTATTGGTCCCAACTGACCCTCATTGCCCTTAAACACACATTATTGGGCCATCATTGGTCCTAAACACAACTTATTGGTTATATACAAACCTTACTAGGACTCATTGGTCCCAACTGACCCTCATTGTCCCTAAACACACTTTATTGTGCCATCATTGGTCCTAAACACAACATATTGGTTATATACACACATTAGTGGGACTCATTGGTCCTAACTAAACACACCTTATTGGGCCATTATTGGTCGTAAACACAACTTATTGGTTATATACACACCTTATTAGGACTCATTGGTCCCAACTGACCCTCATTGCCCTTAAACACACATTATTGGGCCATCATTGGTCCTAAACACAACTTATTGGTTATATACACACCTTAGTGGAACTCATTAGTCCCAACTAAACACACCTTAATGGGCCATAATTGGTCATAAACAAAACTTATTGGTCATATACACACCTTATTGGGACTCATTGGTCCCAACTGACACCTATAGCCCTTAAACACACATTATTGGGCCATCATTGGTCCTAAACACAACTTATTGGTTATATAAGACACACCTTACTAGGACTTATTAGTCCCAACCGACCCTCATTGCCCTACTAAACACACCTTATTGGGCCATCATTGGTCACTAAACACAACTTATTGGTTATATACACACCTTAGTGGGACTCATTAGTCCCAACTAAACACACCATATTGGGCCATAATTGGTCGTAAACACAACTTATTGGTTATATACACACCTTATTAGGACTCATTGGTCCCAACTGACCCTCATTGTCCCTAAACACACTTTATTGTGCCATCATTGGTCCTAAACACAACATATTGGTTATATACAGACATTAGTGGGACTCATTGGTCCTAACTAAACACACCTTATTGGGCCATTATTGGTCGTAAACACAACTTATTGGTTATATACACACCTTATTGGGACTCATTGGTCCCAACTGACCCTCATTTCCCTTAAACACACATTATTGGGCCATCATTGGTCCTAAACACAACTTATTGGTTATATACACACCTTACTAGGACTTATTGGTCCCAACCGACCCTCATTGCCCTACTAAACACACCTTATTGGGCCATCATTAGACCAAAAAAAATTTATTGGTTATATACACACCTTAGTGGAACTCATTAGTCCCAACTAAACACACCATAATTGGTCGTAAACACAACTTATTGGTTATATACACACCTTATTCGGACTCATTGGTGCCAACTGACCCTCATTGTCCCTAAACACACTTTATTGTGTCATCATTGGTCCTAAACACAACGTATTGGTTATATACACATATTAGTGGGACTCATTGGTCCCAACTAAACACACCTTATTGGGCCATAATTGGTCGTAAACACAACTTATTGGTTATATACACACTTTATTGGGACTCATTGGGCCCAACTGACCCTTATTGCACTTAAACACACATTATTGGGCCATCATTGGTCGTAAACACAACTTATTGGCTATATACACACCTTATTGGGACTCATTGGTCCCAACTGACCCTCATTGCCCTTAAACACACATTATTGGGCAATCATTGGTCCTAAACACAACTTATTGGTTATATACAAACCTTACTAGGACTCATTGGTCCCAACTGACCCTCATTGTCCCTAAACACACTTTATTGTGCCATCATTGGTCCTAAACACAACATATTGGTTATATACACACATTAGTGGGACTCATTGGTCCTAACTAAACACACCTTATTGGGCCATTATTGGTCGTAAACACAACTTATTGGTTATATACACACCTTATTAGGACTCATTGGTCCCAACTGACCCTCATTGCCCTTAAACACACATTATTGGGCCATCATTGGTCCTAAACACAACTTATTGGTTATATACACACCTTACTAGGACTTATTGGTCCCAACAGACCCTCATTGCCCTACTAAACACACCTTATTGGGCCATCATTAGTCCAAAACATAACTTATTGGTTATATACACACCTTAGTGGAACTCATTAGTCCCAACTGAACACACCATATTGGGCCATAATTGGTCGTAAACACAACTTATTGGTTATATACACACCTTATTAGGACTCATTGGTGCTAACTGACCCTCATTGTCCCTAAACACACTTTATTGTGCCATCATTGGTCCTAAACATAACGTATTGGTTATATACACACATTAGTGGGACTCATTGGTCCTAACTAAACACACCTTAATGGGCCATAATTGTTCATAAACAAAACTTATTGGTCATATACACACCTTATTGGGACTCATTGGTCCCAACTGACACCCATAGCCCTTAAACACACATTATTGGGCCATCATTGGTCCTAAACACAACTTATTGGTTATATAAGACACACCTTACTAGGACTTATTAGTCCCAACCGACCCTCATTGCCCTACTAAACACACCTTATTGGGCCATCATTGGTCACAAACACAACTTATTGGTTATATACACACCTTAGTGGGACTCATTAGTCCCAACTAAACACACCATATTGGGCCATAATTGGTCGTAAACACAACTTATTGGTTATATACACACCTTATTAGGACTCATTGGTCCCAACTGACCCTCATTGTCCCTAAACACACTTTATTGTGCCATCATTGGTCCTAAACACAACATATTGGTTATATACACACATTAGTGGGACTCAATATTGGTCCTAACTAAACACACCTTATTGGGCCATTATTGGTCGTAAACACAACTTATTGGTTATATACACACCTTATTGGGACTCATTGGTCCCAACTGACCCTCATTGCCCTTAAACACACATTATTGGGCCATCATTGGTCCTAAACACAACTTATTGGTTATATACACACCTTACTAGGACTTATTGGTCCCAACCGACCCTCATTGCCCTACTAAACACACCTTATTGGGCCATCATTAGTCCAAAAAAAATTTATTGGTTATATACACACCTTAGTGGAACTCATTAGTCCCAACTAAACTCACCATATTGGGCCATAATTGGTCGTAAACACAACTTATTGGTTATATACACACCTTATTAGGACCCATTGGTGCCAACTGACCCTCATTGTCCCTAAACACACTTTATTGTGTCATCATTGGTCCTAAACACAACGTATTGGTTATATACACATATTAGTGGGACTCATTGGTCCCAACTAAACACACCTTATTGGGCCATAATTGGTCGTAAACACAACTTATTGGTTATATACATACTTTATTGGGACTCATTGGTCCCAACTGACCCTCGTTGCCCTTAAACACACATTATTGGGCCATCATTGGTCCTAAACACAACTTATTGGTTATATAAGACACACCTTACTAGGACTTATTAGTCCCAACCGACCCTCATTGCCCTACTAAACACACCTTATTGGGCCATCATTGGTCCTAAACACAACTTATTGGTTATATACACACCTTAGTGGGACTCATTAGTCCCAACTAAACACACCATATTGGGCCATAATTGGTCGTAAACACAACTTATTGGTTATATACACACCTTATTAGGACTCATTGGTCTCAACTGACCCTCATTGTCCCTAAACACACTTTATTGTGCCATCATTGGTCCTAAACACAACATATTAGTTATATACACACATTAGTGGGACTCATTGGTCCCAACTAAACACACCTTATTGGGCCATAATTGGTCATAAACACAACTTATTGGTTATATACACACTTTATTGGGACTCATTGGGCCCAACTGACCCTTATTGCCCTTAAACACACATTATTGGGCCATCATTGGTCGTAAACACAACTTATTGGCTATATACACACCTTACTAGGACTTATTGGTCCCAACCGACCCTCATTGCCCTACTAAACACACCTTATTGGGACATCATTAGTCCAAAACATAACTTATTGGTTATATACACACCTTAGTGGAACTCATTAGTCCCAACTGAACACACCATATTGGGCCATAATTGGTCGTAAACACAACTTATTGGTTATATACATACCTTATTAGGACTCATTGGTGCTAACTGACCCTCATTGTCCCTAAACACACTTTATTGTGCCATCATTGGTCCTAAACACAACGTATTGGTTATATACACACATTAGTGGGACTCATTGGTCCCAACTAAACACACCTTAATGGGCCATAATTGGTCATAAACAAAACTTATTGGTCATATACACACCTTATTGGGACTCATTGGTCCCAACTGACACCCATAGCCCTTAAACACACATTATTGGGCCATCATTGGTCCTAAACACAACTTATTGGTTATATAAGACACACCTTTCTAGGACTTATTAGTCCCAACCGACCCTCATTGCCCTACTAAACACACCTTATTGGGCCATCATTGGTCACAAACACAACTTATTGGTTATATACACACCTTAGTGGGACTCATTAGTCCCAACTAAACACACCATATTGGGCCATAATTGGTCGTAAACACAACTTATTGGTTATATACACACCTTATTAGGACTCATTGGTCCCAACTGACCCTCATTGTCCCTAAACACACTTTATTGTGCCATCATTGGTCCTAAACACAACATATTGGTTATATACACACATTAGTGGGACTCATTGGTCCTAACTAAACACACCTTATTGGGCCATTATTGGTCGTAAACACAACTTATTGGTTATATACACACCTTATTGGGACTCATTGGTCCCAACTGACCCTCATTGCCCTTAAACACACATTATTGGGCCATCATTGGTCCTAAACACAACTTATTGGTTATATACACACCTTACTAGGACTTATTGGTCCCAACCGACCCTCATTGCCCTACTAAACACACCTTATTGGGCCATCATTAGTCCAAAAAAAATTTATTGGTTATATACACACCTTAGTGGAACACATTAGTCCCAACTAAACACACCATATTGGGCCATAATTGGTCGTAAACACAACTTATTGGTTATATACACACCTTATTAGGACCCATTGGTGCCAACTGACCCTCATTGTCCCTAAACACACTTTATTGTGTCATCATTGGTCCTAAACACAACGTATTGGTTATATACACATATTAGTGGGACTCATTGGTCCCAACTAAACACACCTTATTGGGCCATAATTGGTCGTAAACACAACTTATTAGTTATATACATACTTTATTGGGACTCATTGGTCCCAACTGACCCTCGTTGCCCTTAAACACACATTATTGGGCCATCATTGGTCCTAAACACAACTTATTGGTTATATAAGACACACCTTACTAGGACTTATTAGTCCCAACCGACCCTCATTGCCCTAATAAACACACCTTATTGGGCCATCATTGGTCCTAAACACAACTTATTGGTTATATACACACCTTAGTGGGACTCATTAGTCCCAACTAAACACACCATATTGGGCCATAATTGGTCGTAAACACAACTTATTGGTTATATACACACCTTATTAGGACTCATTGGTCTCAACTGACCCTCATTGCCCTACTAAACACACCTTATTGGGCCATCATTGGTCCTAAACATAACTTATTGGTTATATACACACCTTAGTGGGACTCATTAGTCCCAACTAAACACACCATATTGGGCCATAATTGGTCGTAAACACAACTTATTGGTTATATACACACTTTATTGGGACTCATTGGGCCCAACTGACCCTTATTGCCCTTAAACACACATTATTGGGCCATCATTGGTCGTAAACACAACTTATTGGCTATATACACACCTTACTAGGACTTATTGGTCCCAACCGACCCTCATTGCCCTACTAAACACACCTTATTGGGCCATCATTAGTCCAAAACATAACTTATTGGTTATATACACACCTTAGTGGAACTCATTAGTCCCAACTGAACACACCATATTGGGCCATAATTGGTCGTAAACACAACTTATTGGTTATATACATACCTTATTAGGACTCATTGGTGCTAACTGACCCTCATTGTCCCTAAACACACTTTATTGTGCCATCATTGGTCCTAAACACAACGTATTGGTTATATACACACATTAGTGGGACTCATTGGTCCCAACTAAACACACCTTAATGGGCCATAATTGGTCATAAACAAAACTTATTGGTCATATACACACCTTATTGGGACTCATTGGTCCCAACTGACACCCATAGCCCTTAAACACACATTATTGGGCCATCATTGGTCCTAAACACAACTTATTGGTTATATAAGACACACCTTACTAGGACTTATTAGTCCCAACCGACCCTCATTGCCCTACTAAACACACCTTATTGGGCCATCATTGGTCCTAAACACAACTTATTGGTTATATACACACCTTAGTGGGATTCATTAGTCCCAACTAAACACACCATATTGGGCCATAATTGGTCGTAAACACAACTTATTGGTTATATACACACCTTATTAGGACTCATTGGTCCCAACTGACCCTCATTGTCCCTAAACACACTTTATTGTGCCATCATTGGTCCTAAACACAACATATTGGTTATATACACACATTAGTGGGACTCATTGGTCCCAACTAAACACACCTTATTGGGCCATAATTGGTCGTAAACACAACTTATTGGTTATATACACACTTTATTGGGACTCATTAGGCCCAACTGACCCTTATTGCCCTTAAACACACATTATTGGGCCATCATTGGTCGTAAACACAACTTATTGGTTATATACACACCTTACTAGGACTTATTGGTCCCAACCGACCGTCATTGCCCTACTAAACACACCTTATTGGGCCATCATTGCTCCTAAACACAACTTATTGGTTACATACACACCTTAGTGGGACTCATTAGTCCCAACTAAACACACCTTATTGGGCCATCATGGGTCATAAACACAACTTATTGGTTATATACACACCTTACTAGGACTTATTGGTCCCAACCGACCCTCATTGCCCTACTAAACACACCTTATTGGGCCATCATTAGTCCAAAACATAACTTATTGGTTATATACACAACTTAGTGGAACTCATTAGTCCCAACTAAACACACCATATTGGGCCATAATTGGTCGTAAACACAACTTATTGGTTATATACACACCTTATTAGGACTCATTGGTGCCAACTAACCCTCATTGTCCCTAAACACACTTTATTGTGCCATCATTGGTCCTAAACACAACGTATTGGTTATATACACACATTAGTGGGACTCATTGGTCCCAATTAAACACACCTTATTGGGCCATAATTGGTCGTAAACACAACTTATTGGTTTTATACACACTTTATTGGGACTCATTGGTCCCAACTTACCCTCATTGCCCTTAAACACACATTATTGGGCCATCATTGGTCCTAAACACAACTTAATGGTTATATAAGACACACCTTACTAGGACTTATTAGTCCCAACCGACCCTCATTGCCCTACTAAACACACCTTATTGGGCCATCATTGGTCCTAAACTAAACACACCTTATTGGGCCATAATTGGTCGTAAACACAACTTATTGGTTATATACACATTTTATTGGGACTCATTGGGCCCAACTGACCCTTATTGCACTTAAACACACATTATTGGGCCATCATTGGTCCTAAACACAACTTATTGGTTATATACACACCTTACTAGGACTTATTGGTCCCAACCGATCCTCATTGCCCTACTAAACACACCTTATTGGGCCATCATTGGTCCTAAACACAACTTATTGGTTATATACACACCTTAGTGGGACTCATTAGTCCCAACTAAACACACATTATTGGGCCATGATTGGTCCTAAACACAACTTATTGGTTATATACACACCTTACTAGGACTTATTGGTCCTAACCGACCCTCATTGCCCTACTAAACACACCTTATTGGGCCATCATTGGTCCTAAACATAACTTATTGGTTATATACACACCTTAGTGGGACTCATTAGTCCCAACTAAACACACCATATTGGGCCATAATTGGTCGTAAACACAACTTATTGGTTATATACACACCTTATTAGGACTCATTGGTGCCAACTGACCCTCATTGTCCCTAAACACACTTTATTGTGCCATCATTGGTCCTAAACACAACGTATTGGTTATATACACATATTAGTGGGACTCATTGGTCCCAACTAAACACACCTTATTGGGCCATAATTGGTCGTAAACACAACTTATTGGTTATATACACACTTTATTGGGACTCATTAGTCCCAACTCACCCTCATTACCCTTAAACACACATTATTGGGCCATCATTGGTCATAAACACAACTTATTGGTTATATACACACCTTACTAGGACTTATTGGTCCCAACCGACCCTCATTGCCCTACTAAACACACCTTATTGGGCCATCATTGGTCCTAAACATAACTTATTGGTTATATACACACACTTAGTGGGACTCATTAGTCCCAACTAAACACACCATATTGGGCCATAATTGGTCGTAAACACAACTTATTGGTTATATACACACTTTATTGGGACTCATTGGGCCCAACTGACCCTTATTGCCCTTAAACACACATTATTGGGCCATCATTGGTCCTAAACACAACTTATTGGTTATATACACACCTTACTAGGACTTATTGGTCCCAACCGACCCTCATTGCCCTACTAAACACACCTTATTGGGCCATCATTGGTCCTAAACACAACTTATTGGTTATATACACACCTTAGTGGGACTCATTAGTCCCAACTGACCACTCATTGCCCTTAAACACACATTATTGGGCCATCATTGGTCCTAAACACAACTTATTGGTTATATACACACCTTACTAGGACTTATTGGTCCCAACCGACCCTCATTGCCCTACTAAACACACCTTATTGGGCCATCATTGGTCCTAAACATAACTTATTGGTTATATACACACCTTAGTGGAACTCATTAGTCCCAACTAAACACACCATATTGGGCCATAATTGGTCGTAAACACAACTTATTGGTTATATACACACCTTATTAGGACTCATTGGTGCCAACTAACCCTCATTGTCCCTAAACACACTTTATTGTGCCATCATTGGTCCTAAACACAACGTATTGGTTATATACACACATTAGTGGGACTCATTGGTCCCAACTAAACACACCTTATTGGGCCATAATTGGTCGTAAACACAACTTATTGGTTATATACACACTTTATTGGGACTCATTGGTCCCAACTTACCCTCATTGCCCTTAAACACACATTATTGGGCCATCATTGGTCCTAAACACAACTTATTGGTTATATAAGACACACCTTACTAGGACTTATTGGTCCCAACCGACCCTCATTGCCCTACTAAACACACCTTATTGGGCCATCATTGGTCCTAAACACAACTTATTGGTTATATACAACACCTTAGTTGGGACTCATTGGGCCCAACTGACCCTTATTGCACTTAAACACACATTATTGGGCCATCATTGGTCCTAAACACAACTTATTGGTTATATACACACCTTACTAGGACTTATTGGTCCCAACCGACCCTCATTGCCCTACTAAACACACCTTATTGGGCCATCATTGGTCCTAAACACAACTTATTGGTTATATACACACCTTAGTGGGACTCATTAGTCCCAACTAAACACACCATTATTGGGCCATGATTGGTCGTAAACACAACTTATTGGTTATATACACACCTTATTAGGACTCATTGGTCCCAACTGACCCTCATTGCCCTACTAAACACACCTTATTGGGCCATCATTGGTCCTAAACATAACTTATTGGTTATATACACACCTTAGTGGGACTCATTAGTCCCAACTAAACACACCATATTGGGCCATAATTGGTCGTAAACACAACTTATTGGTTATATACACACCTTATTAGGACTCATTGGTGCCAACTGACCCTCATTGTCCCTAAACACACTTTATTGTGCCATCATTGGTCCTAAACACAACGTATTGGTTATATACACACATTAGTGGGACTCATTGGTCCCAACTACCTATTGCCACTAAACACCTTATTGGGCCATCATTGGTCGTAAACACAACTTATTGGTTATATACACACTTTATTGGGACTCATTAGTCCCAACTCACCCTCATTGCCCTTAAACACACATTATTGGGCCATCATTGGTCCTAAACACAACTTATTGGTTATATACACACCTTACTAGGACTTATTGGTCCCAACCGACCCTCATTGCCCTACTAAACACACCTTATTGGGCCATCATTGGTCCAAAACATAACTTATTGGTTATATACACACCTTAGTGGAACTCATTAGTCCCAACTAAACACACCATATTGGGCCATAATTGGTCGTAAACACAACTTATTGGTTATATACACACCTTATTGGGACTCATTGGTGCCAACTGACCCTCATTGCCCTTAAACACACATTATTGGGCCATCATTGGTCCTAAACACAACTTATTGGTTATATACACACCTTACTAGGACTTATTGGTCCCAACCGACCGTCATTGCCCTACTAAACACACCTTATTGGGCCATCATTGGTCCTAAACACAACTTATTGGTTATATACACACCTTAGTGGGACTCATTAGTCCCAACTAATACCCTAAACACACATTATTGGGCCATCATTGGTCATAAACACAACTTATTGGTTATATACACACCTTACTAGGACTTATTGGTCCCAACCGACCCTCATTGCCCTACTAAACACACCTTATTGGGCCATCATTGGTCCAAAACATAACTTATTGGTTATATACACAACTTAGTGGAACTCATTAGTCCCAACTAAACACACCATATTGGGCCATAATTGGTCGTAAACACAACTTATTGGTTATATACACACCTTATTAGGACTCATTGGTGCCAACTAACCCTCATTGTCCCTAAACACACTTTATTGTGCCATCATTGGTCCTAAACACAACGTATTGGTTATATACACACATTAGTGGGACTCATTGGTCCCAATTAAACACACCTTATTGGGCCATAATTGGTCGTAAACACAACTTATTGGTTATATACACACTTTATTGGGACTCATTGGTCCCAACTTACCCTCATTGCCCTTAAACACACATTATTGGGCCATCATTGGTCCTAAACACAACTTATTGGTTATATAAGACACACCTTACTAGGACTTATTAGTCCCAACCGACCCTCATTGCCCTACTAAACACACCTTATTGGGCCATCATTGGTCCTAAACTAAACACACCTTATTGGGCCATAATTGGTCGTAAACACAACTTATTGGTTATATACACACTTTATTGGGACTCATTGGGCCCAACTGACCCTTATTGCACTTAAACACACATTATTGGGCCATCATTGGTCCTAAACACAACTTATTGGTTATATACACACCTTACTAGGACTTATTGGTCCCAACCGACCCTCATTGCCCTACTAAACACACCTTATTGGGCCATCATTGGTCCTAAACACAACTTATTGGTTATATACACACCTTAGTGGGACTCATTAGTCCCAACTAAACACACATTATTGGGCCATCATTGGTCCTAAACACAACTTATTGGTTATATACACACCTTACTAGGACTTATTGGTCCTAACCGACCCTCATTGCCCTACTAAACACACCTTATTGGGCCATCATTGGTCCTAAACATAACTTATTGGTTATATACACACCTTAGTGGGACTCATTAGTCCCAACTAAACACACCATATTGGGCCATAATTGGTCGTAAACACAACTTATTGGTTATATACACACCTTATTAGGACTCATTGGTGCCAACTGACCCTCATTGTCCCTAAACACACTTTATTGTGTCATCATTGGTCCTAAACACAACGTATTGGTTATATACACATATTAGTGGGACTCATTGGTCCCAACTAAACACACCTTATTGGGCCATAATTGGTCGTAAACACAACTTATTGGTTATATACACACTTTATTGGGACTCATTAGTCCCAACTCACCCTCATTGCCCTTAAACACACATTATTGGGCCATCATGGGTCATAAACACAACTTATTGGTTATATACACACCTTACTAGGACTTATTGGTCCCAACCGACCCTCATTGCCCTACTAAACACACCTTATTGGGCCATCATTAGTCCAAAACATAACTTATTGGTTATATACACAACTTAGTGGAACTCATTAGTCCCAACTAAACACACCATATTGGGCCATAATTGGTCGTAAACACAACTTATTGGTTATATACACACCTTATTAGGACTCATTGGTGCCAACTAACCCTCATTGTCCCTAAACACACTTTATTGTGCCATCATTGGTCCTAAACACAACGTATTGGTTATATACACACATTAGTGGGACTCATTGGTCCCAATTAAACACACCTTATTGGGCCATAATTGGTCGTAAACACAACTTATTGGTTATATACACACTTTATTGGGACTCATTGGTCCCAACTTACCCTCATTGCCCTTAAACACACATTATTGGGCCATCATTGGTCCTAAACACAACTTATTGGTTATATAAGACACACCTTACTAGGACTTATTAGTCCCAACCGACCCTCATTGCCCTACTAAACACACCTTATTGGGCCATCATTGGTCCTAAACTAAACACACCTTATTGGGCCATAATTGGTCGTAAACACAACTTATTGGTTATATACACATTTTATTGGGACTCATTGGGCCCAACTGACCCTTATTGCACTTAAACACACATTATTGGGCCATCATTGGTCCTAAACACAACTTATTGGTTATATACACACCTTACTAGGACTTATTGGTCCCAACCGACCCTCATTGCCCTACTAAACACACCTTATTGGGCCATCATTGGTCCTAAACACAACTTATTGGTTATATACACACCTTAGTGGGACTCATTAGTCCCAACTAAACACACATTATTGGGCCATGATTGGTCCTAAACACAACTTATTGGTTATATACACACCTTACTAGGACTTATTGGTCCTAACCGACCCTCATTGCCCTACTAAACACACCTTATTGGGCCATCATTGGTCCTAAACATAACTTATTGGTTATATACACACCTTAGTGGGACTCATTAGTCCCAACTAAACACACCATATTGGGCCATAATTGGTCGTAAACACAACTTATTGGTTATATACACACCTTATTAGGACTCATTGGTGCCAACTGACCCTCATTGTCCCTAAACACACTTTATTGTGCCATCATTGGTCCTAAACACAACGTATTGGTTATATACACACATTAGTGGGACTCATTGGTCCCAACTAAACACACCTTATTGGGCCATAATTGGTCGTAAACACAACTTATTGGTTATATACACACCTTATTGGGACTCATTGGTCCCAACTGACCCTCATTGCCCTTAAACACACATTATTGGGCCATCATTGGTCCTAAACACAACTTATTGGTTATATAAGACACACCTTACTAGGACTTATTGGTCCCAACCGACCCTCATTGCCCTACTAAACACACCTTATTGGGCCATCATTGGTCCTAAACACAACTTATTGGTTATATACACACCTTAGTGGGACTCATTAGTCCCAACTAAACACACCATTATTGGGCCATAATTGGTCGTAAACACAACTTATTGGTTATATACACACCTTATTAGGACTCATTGGTCCCAACTGACCCTCATTGTCCCTAAACACACTTTATTGTGCCATCATTGGTCCTAAACACAACATATTGGTTATATACACACATTAGTGGGACTCATTGGTCCCAACTAAACACACCTTATTGGGCCATAATTGGTCGTAAACACAACTTATTGGTTATATACACACCTTATTGGGACTCATTGGTCCCAACTGACCCTCATTGCCCTTAAACACACATTATTGGGCCATCATTGGTCCTAAACACAACTTATTGGTTATATACACACCTTACTAGGACTTATTGGTCCCAACTAAACACACCATATTGGGCCATAATTGGTCGTAAACACAACTTATTGGTTATATACACACCTTATTAGGACTCATTGGTGCTCAACTGACCCTCATTGTCCCTAAACACACTTTATTGTGCCATCATTGGTCCTAAACACAACGTATTGGTTATATACACACATTAGTGGGACTCATTGGTCCCAACTAAACACACCTTATTGGGCCATAATTGGTCGTAAACACAACTTATTGGTTATATACACACTTTATTGGGACTCATTGGGCCCAACTGACCCTTATTGCCCTTAAACACACATTATTGGGCCATCATTGGTCGTAAACACAACTTATTGGTTATATACACACCTTACTAGGACTTATTGGTCCCAACCGACCCTCATTGCCCTACTAAACACACCTTATTGGGCCATCATTGGTCCAAAACATAACTTATTGGTTATATACACACCTTAGTGGAACTCATTAGTCCCAACTAAACACACCATATTGGGCCATAATTGGTCGTAAACACAACTTATTGGTTATATACACACCTTATTAGGACTCATTGGTGCCAACTGACCCTCATTGTCCCTAAACACACTTTATTGTGCCATCATTGGTCCTAAACACAACGTATTGGTTATATACACACATTAGTGGGACTCATTGGTCCCAACTAAACACACCTTATTGGGCCATAATTGGTCGTAAACACAACTTATTGGTTATATACACACCTTATTGGGACTCATTGGTCCCAACTGACCCCATTGCCCTTAAACACACATTATTGGGCCATCATTGGTCCTAAACACAACTTATTGGTTATATAAGACACACCTTACTAGGACTTATTGGTCCCAACCGACCCTCATTGCCCTACTAAACACACCTTATTGGGCCATCATTGGTCCTAAACATAACTTATTGGTTATATACACACCTTAGTGGGACTCATTAGTCCCAACTAAACACACCATATTGGGCCATAATTGGTCGTAAACACAACTTATTGGTTATATACACACCTTATTAGGACTCATTGGTGCCAACTGACCCTCATTGTCCCTAAACACACTTTATTGTGCCATCATTGGTCCTAAACACAACGTATTGGTTATATACACACATTAGTGGGACTCATTGGTCCCAACTAAACACACCTTATTGGGCCATAATTGGTCGTAAACACAACTTATTGGTTATATACACACTTTATTGGGACTCATTGGTCCCAACTGACCCTCATTGCCCTTAAACACACATTATTGGGCCATCATTGGTCCTAAACACAACTTATTGGTTATATAAGACACACCTTACTAGGACTTATTGGTCCCAACCGACCCTCATTGCCCTACTAAACACACCTTATTGGGCCATCATTGGTCCTAAACACAACTTATTGGTTATATACACACCTTAGTGGGACTCATTAGTCCCAACTAAACACACCTTATT